>OMKP01086396.1:0-17530 GCA_900302375.1 Bathygadus melanobranchus | reverse complement strand
AGACCCACCTGTTCAGAGTCCACTTGGACTCTGAATAGCTTCACCTCCTGCCCACTTTTCCTCCCCAACCCTCTCCCCCCTACCCGATCAACTTTAACCCCACACCTCCTGGATCCTTAGCACTTCCATATTTGTATGTCTTGGCTCTTTGTAGGATCTTGTATGCTGGTATGTCCCGGCACTTGAAATATGACTTAGCTTGTGTAGCATCTTATCCTGGCTACCTGCTGTTGTACAGTAAGGAGCCAACCTAGCAACCGTTTGTAAACTTGCTCTATTGACCTGGCAACCAGGAATGCTTGTAACTTGTTCTATTCTAATTGCACTATACCTTCAGCGATATATTGTTGTCTCTCTCTTTCGACAAATGTGTTACTTTTTGTAAGTCGCTTTGGATAAAAGCGTCTGCCAAATTCTCTAAATGTAAATGTAAATGTAATAACAGTCAAGGAAAGGCTCCCCTTACATCTCTCCAAATATCTTAATTAGTTGCACTTTATGGCCTCCAGACCACATTCCTGAAGTTATCCCCCATCTCTTCTTCCCCTAATATCTTAGCTGATCTTGAACACATGTGGCTACTCCTACAGACCTCCTGTTGCCAGGTCACACCCATGGCTGATTGTCTTTTGATGGATAGGTGTCTCTTACATTTACATTTACATTTAGAGCATTTGGCAGACGCTTTTATCCAAAGCGACTTACAAAATAGTAACACATTTGTTACTTTTGAATACAAAGATGCAATTGTCAGAAACGTAAACGCTGGCCAAGCAACTGAAAGATAACAAGCACCATTTTGTTTGTCAATCAGACGACAGAGACGCATTGCAAACCAATTTCCTCCTAATTGTTGGACAACCTCTTTGGCAACTGTCTATGTACTTATACATTGTGTGTGAGCTATGACACAATGCCTTAAATGATGCTAGCATACTGATTGTTCTTCTTTTCTTTTTTCCTTTCCCATTTTACAAATTGTTTAATTTCACTGCCCACCTGGCATCTATTGTGTTCCTAGCCAGCCCTATAAGCAGATATTCCTTTTATCTATTTTTCCATTTTTCTTCTTTTTACCAGCTAAATTGGGCCTGAGTGTTTGAAAGGCGTATTCAGTCTTTCAGCAGTTATGCTTTTAGATACCATACGCTCACAACTCAATTGTGCCCTCCTAGTGGCTTTGCAGTTATGTACTTTTACTGTGCTGGTGTTTTTCAGTTACACATCCATTGTCTGTGTTACCATTATCCCCTCACTCTTGCCACATGTGCCTGCCTCGCCATTGAAGCCTCAGAAACAGGTGTATCGTTGGGTCCGATGTCCCATGGGAATGTTGTCTGGTGGGCCAGTGATCAGTGAACAGCATAAGGCCTTCTGTTCTCCAGTGTTTTATTACACAGAGCCCATTGAGGCCTTCGCAGATCTGAAATCTGTTTCCCCAGAGGGCGTCGGCCTATAGAGCTGTTTCTTTATAGCCCACGGTTTAGACCAGTGGTCAAATGGTCTGTGCTCGATATTGAGTCTAACATCATATATTCGAATTGCACGCATTCAAGTAAAAGTAAAGGTTTTGAACCCTAACCCTAACCCTTTGCATTCCAACATCTGCTAGTAATTATAATGCAAACCGTTCAGCTCCGGTACTTAGCCCGCCACTTAGACACATCTTTGCATATGTAAATGAAATCACAGGATGTTCTACAGACTTTTCTCACCCTAATGGGTTCTTTATTTATATGATATCTAGTACTACTCCTACTTTTTGCAGGATAAAATGTGTCTGCCAAATTCCCTAAATGTAAATGTAAGTATCTTCACACTCTAATCACGATCAACCTGAAGAGAAAGCTGTTGAATCCAGGAGCAAAATGTGGATATAAACATTACTTTATTAAATATTATTATGATGACATATCATAATGCAAATCAGACGATATGCCGATAGAACAAGATACCACTGTGGAATGTGTCTTACCTGCAAGACACTTAATTCCTGAGAGATTAAGGTAAAAAACAACAACTCTAACCATAAAGATGTCACTTACGTCAAGTCTAAGTATATTTACAGCTCCTAAATGGGTACTCTGGGAGAGAGTCTAGCCATACGCTGTCATCGTAAACGGGCAGTCTTAGAAGTGTCTTTCTGGCTGTAACTCAGAAAGTGTCAGACAGGGGTTACTCCTTTTCCAGGGCTGAGGGTTTCCAGAGACCCACACTCTGGGCGAAATAATAATGTTACTATGCCATATGAAATCCCATGATGTTGGAATGCATCAGTAAATGGTAAATGGATTGCATTTATATAGCGCTTTTATCCAAAGCACTTCACCTGCCATGATACCACCCATGGGTGTCAGACCCACGATAGCAACGTGGAAGAAAAAGTATAAATGGTAAATGGATTGGATTTATATAGCGCTTTTATCCAAAGCGCTTTACATTGCCTCACATTCACCCATTCATACACCGACGGCGGTGTCAACCATGCAAGGCAACAACCAGCTCGTCAGGAGCAGTTGGGGTTGGGTGTTGTGCAGGGACACCTCGACACTTGGCTAGGGGGCGCCGGGGATTGAACCAGCAACCTTCCGGGTTGCCAGACAACCGAGAAACACAACATAAATAGCTGGAGAGAAACACAACATCCCATCATATTACAATATGATGGGATGTTGTGTTTCTCTCCAGCTATTTATGTTGTGTTTCTCGGTCGTAGCCCAACTCTTATCTCTCAGTCCTATTTTACTGATGGACGACAGGGGACAGTCGATTATGCTCTGAACTTCTTTACTGAATTATTAAGGCTTACAAAAATCCCCGGGTTGGGAGAGATGCCTAAAACAAGAACAGGCTAAGGGGGAAACTATCTGTCTGCATCTCACTATCCAATCCTCTCCTTGTTGCTCCTCTCTCTTCAGCGCCCCGCCCCTCTCCTAACTAACCAACTAACTAAGGCACCTCTCCCCCCAATAACCTAGGTGAAAATGTACGAGGCTAATGCATGTGTGGGTGTATGTGTATGTGAGGGTCGCTACAATATCATACACGAGGGCATGCTGAGTGCTTGTGTTTCACATATTCCTGCTCTAAATTGCAGCTGAATTGTCTCCAGATCACTGACGGGAGGCGACAGCAAACATGCTATACAGTGCCCAACCAGCAGGTGGCGAGGCCGACTGGGGGACTCTAATTCAAAATCCAGGTTGGCCTTCTAACTTAGAATGAATGGCAGTGATGTTGTTGCGGAACATGCCTGTATCGGGCCGTTCATTAAATGTGTTAGCAGTGACATAACGCTCGCTTGAGCTTGCTGGGAGGACAACCCTGAAGACATGTTTTTTTTGTGTCTAATCTCTGCATACATGACATTTCTAAATAATAAAAACACTCGCTCAAAATGAGGTGTATGTATTCAATTGTTGAGAATTGTAAAAAAAGAAAAGAAAAAAGATGAGCTATTTACTAAGGCCTTCTATATTGTTGTTGCATGTGTGTGTGTGTGGTTGGTGTATGCTTTATCATGTGTGCCTTGATCCCCCAATGCACCACAGGTGTGCAGCCTCACCACAGCCCCAGACTCTTAGCAGCCTGACTCGGGCCAGGTGAGACTGCTTAAACCCGCCACCAACCAACGCACACTCCACACTGATATTTTAAGATGGTTAGGGAAGCGCTATTAATCATTAAGAACTGCTCACTTGATCCCATTTCCATTTCATTTAGCCCATTGAAGAGTAATGACTACTGAATATCAACTGAACCTGTCATAACTGTCATATTTTGCAGGCAGAGCTGATCCTTAACCGTTTATGATATTCTGCATGTGTTGTTGTTGTGCAAACACACTGATACAATCGCGATCGGGATGAAGCCCTTGAAGCCATGTCACTTGTATTCCCGATGGTGAACATCTAAACTCTGGGAACGAACGGTTGATGAACAAAGAACCCTTGAAGTCTAACTTTGGAGTTGGACTGAATGGAAACTCTGGCTACCTCGAGTCGATAGGCTTCTCATGGACCTGAGCTGGATGGGACTTCCGATCAATGCGTTCTCACACTGCATCAGCAGAGATCAGCGGCTCCCCTGAGACGCTCCCGTCAAGGCTTGAATCGTTGAACTGCTAATTAGAGGCTTTTTTTGTTGTTCTTACTGAGCATATGTTTCCTGGAACCATCTGTCTCGCAAGGAACATCATATGAATAATGTGCACAAAACAGATGAGTTTTGCATACGACTATTCCTCTTGATCAGTTCATTGTATTTATTTGCCACACAAATGATTCTAGAACACCTATTAGACATAGGTGCACTGGAGTAAACATATGTCATGTATTTAACATATGCTTGTCAAACCTGTGATTTATTATTGACCAGTAGTCCACAATGAAGCCTCCGCTGGTATTGCACATCAGTAGAAGCTCACCGCCTTCTCTCACTCGTAATCCGAACCAATACTCGCCCTCCTGGCCGCCATGTTTCCCCCGCATTGTCACAGGTGTCCATGTGTGATGCATGAGCAACTGTTTCATGGGTTCCAATACACACACACACACACACACACACACACACACACGCACACACTCCTGCTGGCAGACATGTATGTCGCGTGTGCAATAACACAGGGTGGTGGTGACACCGGCCCCCTTTCATCACAAGCCCATCTGATTACATTTCTGGAATTCCATGCTGCTACGCTAACACAGTGACATGGACAGATGGACCTGCTGTCGGGGCGGGAGGACTGTCATCTGTTAGCATCAGCGGACGCGTCAGACCTGGGGCTACTGATGGGACCCGAGTTCTGTGACTAGAAACAAACAACGAGAGAGAGAGAGAGAGAGAGAGAGAGAGAGAGAGAGAGAGAGAGAGAGAGAGAGAGAGGAAGGAAGGAAGGGGAATTTTGGAAACAGGACCATGTCGGTGTGGTGTCTTCTCTTAGCGTACATAAAGGCCTATATGGTGTTAAGAAGCGCATCTGTGTTTGTATTTGTTACGCGAGCCCATTGAACGTATTAAAACCAGACTAGGGAATAGAAGATCAAGATCTCAAGGTCTTCGGCGGGTTTCAGGTCACGGTTGATTACAGTTTAGTTAGTTTAGTCGTTGAGGCTTACGCTCTTGTGTTTGTGATCATTCCAGCCGTATGCGTCCTTTGCTTTTCTGTCATTTCTATCAATCCACTGCCAAAAGTAACCCATGGATACTAACAATCTTGGCCGAGCAAGGCGCATTTCTGTTCCGTTGATGAGCCACAGAGGAAGAAGAAAGAATTGCCACGCATTCTTGAACGTGGTCCATATATTCAGGGATCATATCTGAGCCATAATTCACAGTCGATAATCCACATTCTTAAATAACCAAAGCCTTTGAGACTGTAACCATGAAAACAAGTATGGAACATGACTTAACTTTCCAAGAAAAATGGCCTTGGGATCTTGTCTTAGGTCCAGCTTCAGCTAATGAAGGCTGGATGGTACTTGTTAACCTGGTTATAGTGGTGGGAAGCCATTGAGAAGATTCTTTCCCTGATTCATTTACGGGACTACTCCGGAAACTCCCATGTTTTTTAAAGACTCAAAGTTCAGTATAGACTTTGAGGGGAAAAGTTGGTTTTATGGCAACGTTAGCTTTGTGTGGGAGAGGAGGATGTGGGCACTGCAGATGGCTGAGTATACACCCCACTGTCCTCGCCACCAACAGACACACAGCGGCTGGTTACCCTTCTTTGGCACCATGGCCATGGCCGGGCTGCGAGTTTCCCCTTGTCACATTGACAGGACCAGGAGACGCTTGGCCCAGCTGTGTGCTCTCCAGCTCTCAGCCTTCCCCCAGGAGAGAGCAACAGGGCAGCCAACACGCCTGCTGCACAGAGGATACCAGAGATGCGGGGGTCCAAGTGATGCTGGCCCCAGAGCGCTTTGCAGGGCAGCTGAGCAGGGAGATACTTCTGAAATAAAGCGTTCCCAATACTCTGAGCCGACCTGTGTAGTCTGTCATTCATACGTGATAAACGTGTTACTATTTTAGTTAATATTCATCAGTATTCACACACTTCTTGTTGCTTCTGTGTTTAGGAATGAGGAAATAGTTGGTGTGTGTGGTTTAGAAGGGTCCTCAGCCTTCATGATGTGATGACATCATGAGCAGAACTTAGTTTCAGCCAAAGATATTCTTGATATCCATGTTGGTGGTACGATCTAATTGGATCACACTCTGATGTTTTATACTAAATTAATAAACAGACAAAAGATGACAACAAAAGATTATTATTGTTACTTCAACAAGCAACTACAGTAGGCCTACTTTTAACCCAAATTTGCCATTGGACAACTTTCACTTGTTGTGAAAGACATAGAATAGTAACAGTAACAGATGATACACAGAAGATTAAGATTAAAGAGTGGAATATCACAGATATATAAACAGTGCAAGTTGTGTGCTTCTGTCGTCTCAAGTCCCTGTGTGGCACGTGGCCAGCAGCGTAACATACTTGTGATTGGCCCCCTCGCCCCTAAAGGCTGTTCCATACTCCGCGAGACGCGAGAACTTTGTTCTCGCAGCCCTGGGTGCGAGAACAAAGTTCTCGCTTCTCTCGGAGTATGGAACGGCCTTAACACAAGCGCACTCGTGCGCGCACACACACATACACACGCACAGATTGGTTACTGTCAAGGCTGCGTGACTCTAGGGCCCACCTGCGCCGGGTAGTACGCTAGAGGGCCCATCTACAGTGGTATAGTGGCAAAAAAAATCTGCCATGGGACCTGACGGCTTTGGGGCCCGGTGCAGCGTCGGTGCTTATGCCACTGCCTTATGACACATACATGCAAAAAAGCAATGTGGTGGTAAGTTGCAAGGAGCAGATCTGTCTGCCTGCAGTCTGCCTACTGGTCCAGGCAGACTGTCTGGCTAGCTGCTTCCTGCTGGATTCAGGGAGGTAGCATCCCCAAGAGCAGAGCATTGGAACCAAATATAAATTAACTGTCCAAATGATTTAATACAAGTGACTGATTACATTAATTTTGTTATCAATGATTTATTTGTCCTTCATCTTTCAGTGCTAATGATTCTTTTTCATTCATTTTCACTCAGCTTCATAGACAAATGCTGCTCGTTGGTAACAACTACACTTTAAGCCTCATTAAGGCATTATTACATCTTCTAATACATTGGTGGAGCAATACATTCAAAATACCTGCAGCAACTCCTGTAATATCAAGGCTTAAAATAGCCTCTCATAAAACATGGCCACTATTCAAGATTAAACTCCAGGATGCCTATTATCATGGACTATAATATGCCCAATTACCCAAAGCAATATCACAGCAATTTATGAATCACCATATGCCCTTATGGAGGACATTTTCCACCCAATAGGCCCATCACAGAAGAGGCCAATTATGCATTTAATCATTGCTATAATATGAACTCATGATTTAGACAAGGCTGGTGGTTAATATGGAACTCTTAATCCAATAACAGGGGCCGTATGTTCTCTTTATGCGTCTGGCTGTTGTAGACCTGCGCAACAGAAATCTTTTAGCAAATTCACTGGGATATCATCACTCGGCTGTCTGTGTGATCAGCATTATGGGATGGTGCTGACGGAGCTCAGTCTGGCCGTGCTGACCTCTCTTTACTTCGGGGGGGTGGGGGGTGCTGTCTGTGTCCACGATGACCCTTCTCTTAGGAGCTACAGGTTGTTTTTTTTGGTGCAGAATCATTTATCATAACATAACAACATTTGCAGAACATTTCTCTCCTATAGCACCACCATCTTCATACTCTTCTACCTCCGAATGCTATGCACAATATCCCATTATAGATTGAATGCAACTTATTGTTTAATATAGAATTGTCTTAGGTTTAAAGGTCAATGTTTTGCCTCCAGGGCAGAGGAAGATATTTGGAAAAGGGTAGAGATGAGTGATGAACTATTGAAGTCTATTAGTTAGACGTAGAGTGGTGCTGCTAGTGCCAAGGAGGCCTTTGTGGGGGCATGTGTGTGTGTGTGTGTGCGTGTGCGCTGGGTACTGAGTGCATTTAGGAAAGTAACTGTTTGAGTGATGAGTGTGAGGCTGGTGTCTGCCCAGGGCCCATGTGGCTCCAGTAATAAAGACGCGGAGGCAAAGAGTGCTTTCATTCTCCCTTAAACGCTGCCTAATCCCTCCCTAAATGGCATACTTGGCTCCTGTTGTGGCGAGTGAAAAATGCTAAGTGTTAGCGACGAGGCTACTGCGCTCGCTGTGTGTGGAGACAAGGGGACAGCGTGCTCATAAGCGGCGCACGGCGCTCTGTTTGCTTTCACTTTCTAAATAGATTTCGCTTTTGTTTTTGCTTTTTAGTTGTTTTTCCGACCGTGTCGCCGAAGTAGGCCGGAGTGTTTGTCTCGGACCGCAGTGAGGAAATAAAAAACGTGGCTAAATTAAATGTGATTTATGAATGATTATAAAATGTACGTGTCATAGACAACCAAACAATGTTCTAGCTGAGCTTCAGTGTTTTCAACCACAGGTTACTTTAACTGGATTCTCTTTCACCAGCTTCTGACCTTTATTCCATTCATGTTTCTCCAGAAGCATTTTGTGGTGTTTTCCAAAAGGTGTACATTGCTTCTTTGTCAGGGCGACAGTAGCTCAGGGGGGTAGAGCGGTTGTCCGGCAACCGGAAGGGTTGCTGTGTTCGATCCCCTGCTCCGCCTAGCTAATTGTCGAGGTGTCCCTGAGCAAGACACCTAACCCTAACTGCTCCTGACCAGCTGGTTGTTACCTTGCATGGTTGACACCGCCGTCGGTGTATGAATGGGTGAATGTGAGGCACTGTAAAACGTGTTGGATAAAAGCGCTCTATAAATGCAGTCCACTGTTGTCTCTCTGTGTCATCTTCACTGACCATCATGACATACCTTTGCAGACTATACACATTCTTTTAGAGACAGGTCATACAATTGAATTGTATGTGGTTGAATTTTATTATTGTGCCTTGACCTGCACGAACTGAAAGGGAAGAGTAAGCTTGTTAGTAAGGTTACAGGATGCCAGAGATCACTCTAATTGCTATTGGACGGAGGGGAGGTCAATCCTTGATGCCTGAAGGTCGTGCATTTCTGCTGTCTCTGTGCTTCACTTGTTATTATCATGATTTTTATGTATGAGAAAGATCCCCTCCCATCTTTCCATGAACTTGTATCATCACACACGCACACACACACGCACACACACACACACACACACACACACACACACACACACACACATATCCATAATCCATCCATCATCATCTTCCCAACCCATCCCCACCCTTCAACAGATGCACACGATGTTTCCCTCCACATTC
The DNA here is from genome assembly GCA_900302375.1 of Bathygadus melanobranchus. Lineage (NCBI taxonomy): Eukaryota > Metazoa > Chordata > Actinopteri > Gadiformes > Macrouridae > Bathygadus > Bathygadus melanobranchus. The sequence continues at coordinate 8,191 of OMKP01086396.1, read as the reverse complement.
CACTCATACCGCTGCAGTTTGGTCCAGCTCTTGTCGGCAGGGTGGGGGAGACGGAGAGAGAGAGCTGGAGCTGGGATGGATTGTGGAGGAGAGCTGGGTAATTAGCTTACGGCTGACTCAGGCCACTCGCAGCTTTCGGTGTCAGGGCAGGGATGGAGGAGCGCGTGAAGCACATCTCCCCGGGTGTCATAAAGTCTTGCTTTATGGGCGGTTTGTATAGCCGTGCAGATTAAGTTCAAAGAAAGATGGCCCCTCTCTTCTCCTCCTCGCACCTTAAATCCTCCGTCTATTCAGCCGGATCTGTGGATCTATTGTTGATATAATCCCCGCAGCGCATAGCCATATCCCTGGTGTCAGCAGATATAGCCCGGCTAAGAAGACTGGGGTGGTGGAACAGGCCGGAAAAACATTATTAGGGGGGCAATTACACTTTTTTAGGTTATAATATACGGACAGGGCCATTCAAAGAGCATACTTTTTTCCTCATTTTGGAGTGCTCTGCTTTAGACCCAGGCACGGATGTTCCTGGTTCCCAGGGGACTCGATGCTATGGAGAGAGGCGGCGTGAGCCACTGTACGGGCAGAAAATCACCCTCAATCAATAGCACTGCAATGGTTCTGAAATGAGTTTCCTGCAGAAGCTACCTCCAGTGTTTACCTCAAGAAGTGAATGCGTCGGCATCTGGAGACGACGCGCACACAAACAAACAAATGGGACAAAATTGGCCTTCAATTTTCCCTTCTTTCATAGAGCTTCGCATATAAACCCTTTATTTTGTCAAATGTAGAAAATAGTTACACAGTCGAGACCTACTGTAGTAAACTGCATTACACCTTACATCAGCACTGTCCATGTTAAATGATTTTCTAATACCTCTGCAGGTAACATGAAAAACAACATTTTACCAAGCACTAAAATAAAAATAACACCAGGATTTGGCACAAGAGTCAAAAAAGGAAAGAAAACATCAAGAGAAGAGGAGAATTGCAGCAGTGTTTCTGTATATTTCATATTGTTCAGTTGGGTTCAATGTATCATGAGCAACAAAACAGCAAGTATCCACAAATCATTATGGTCAACCTCATAGTGGAGGTTGGAAAGTTCTGGCTTCCACTAAACTATAGGACATGTTTCTGAGCTGCACTAACGAGTGGGCCTGTTTATAACCCAGCAGAGCCAGGGTGTCATTACACAGATTCTGCAAGGTCTTTACAATGTCATAGTCCAGGCGAAGCCTCCAGCTCTCAGCTGTGGCTCTGGAGTCTCGGGTGGTGGAGTATCTGTAGTTCCACTCGGACGCGGAACACGTGTCACTGTTTGTGTTCTGTGAGATCCACGACCATACCCTGCTGTCCTTCTTCAGCCCCACAAACCTGTAGATCTCTGAGGCCTTGTCCTCCGGGTTGAAGGCCAGGTCCTCGTAGCGCACGAGCAGGTAGCGACCCCGGAGCCACGCGGGCCTCTGCAGTCCCATCTCTGTGGACGCTGCCATGTCCTTGCAGGTACTCGTGATCTGAGACAGGTCCACGTATCGCGGCTGCCGCCTGGTGGCGTTCCATATTTTCCAAGCGCGGAACTGATCCGAGAACGCCATCATCCGTGAGGCCAGGATGGCTCTGGGGTCGCGCACCAGGTGGATGACCTTCAGGTCCAGGCGAGGGTCCTCAATTAAGGTGCGCAGGTCTCCAATCTCTGGGATGCGCACCGTCTTGATTACCACGTGTCTCTTCGACAGACACGACACGGAGGCGAGGGTGAGGTTCAACGCCCCGCAGTTCTTGGGACACCAGGTTTCGTCGGGCAGCCCGCTGGCCACCGACCGGCTCACAGCCGGGCACACAGGCGGCGTGCAGAGGGCGCGGCTAGAGCTACGTCGGAAGAAGGAGCTCGTGACATGCTCCTGTGGCTCGGGGCGGATGTAGTTCTCCATGAAGCGAAGGTCGCAGGTGTAGAGGTTCAAGAGGAGGTCCCTGTAAGCGCCCAGCAGCGCACGCCGGTCCAGCGTCCGGCGCAGTCTGCTGCTGGTGTTTGTGAAGGCTTGCTGAACGTGGTAGAGAGGCTCGAACACATAGAAGACCCCGGGGTGCTGGTTAAGGAGTTGACCAGTGAAAGAAGAACCACTGCGCGTTGTCGCAAACAGGAGAACGTGTTTCTGGGGCGACTCAACCGGCCACCAGGTGTCTTCGCACATGGCTTTCCACCTTGAGTCTAAAAAAGCAAATACAAATAAAAAGTGGGGTAAAAAACTCATGTAACTATTCCGTTTAAGGCAAGTTCTGGTGACTTTGTTACTGCCTTTGCTGATTTTCCCAGTAGCAGACAAGGTTCAGTCTGAGGTTCATTGAAGATCATAGCTCAAGTGTCTTTCAATACGCAGCGAGTGCCATATTTGGCCAATGTACTTCAAACATACAGAAATTAGCTTTAGCTGATTTATGTGGTTTGGATGAGGACTGTTAATATTACACTTTAAAAAAGAAGTTGTCTCCTAACCACTGAGGCCAACATCCAAACTATTGTATACCTCACCCTTTTCAGTATGCTAATTGCATGCATGTAGCATATTCCTCAATGGTGCACGACAACAGGAACTTTGATATGTCCTTCGTAGCACCTATCACAGAATCCCTCGTCAAAGTGTTTTTCTCTCGGGGGTGACAGCGCTTGGAGGGAGTGATCGTCACCAGAGTATGCTTTCCACATCCCATAATTATATTCAACTTGATTTAATAAAGAATACATATGATATAAATGAAGGCAAAGCAGAGATTTAAAGATCGCAAGTAAAATATTGTCTGCCTCACTCATAACTTTAGGCTGCAAGTCGATTCTGCTTAAATAATTTAGATTGTAAACCTGCGTGAGGAAGCGCTTGTCTGTTGGTGGTTACCTAGGGGACTATGAAACGGCAAATCTCTAAATATAACACTGATTGCTAATGTATGTGTAATTACTACTGATGAGGATATGATTGCAAAGTGTTATTTTTGTCCACAGACGCTCAGTGCCTGCAACCCAGGGTGTCCCTGTAGAAGCGGCTTAATGGAGATCAATTGGAAGATAATAGGCAAATAAATCACAGATATTACAAATGTACATCCTCCCTATTGGACAATGTAATGGGAATTCCCCTGCTTAATGGCCTGTGATTTGATCTTCTCTGTGTCTGTCTATATGCCGCCTGATTCCCCTCAAAGATACCATATGTTACCATAAGGATTAGCTAATGCTTTTTCATGTATTGTTTCTGTCTGCTAAAACATGTTTCCTCATTCCAAGTGGTGAACCTCACCCCGTGACTACGATACATTGCCGTTTTTAAAATACATAAATATTAAAATGTATACACGTATGCCATTTGGTATGGCCGCCTTCATTCAAATCGTGCATACATACGTGCAAAGAGTGCATACATTCTCGGTGATGGATTGCCCCATTGGGAGTTGAACCCCTAACCCTGGCAGTGATAGCGCCGTGCTCTGTCATTACCTCTAGGCTGTCTGATGTGGCAGTTGAAGGGTCCCTGGCAAGGTTCGGGGAGCATGGCGTCCCTCAGGGTGCGGATGGCGGTGTACTGGACCCCCAGGGATGCGCACACCAGCAGCAGAACTGTCTTCCAGGAGCACTCCATCCTCCCCCCTCCCCCGGCACCACACCACCACACTGACGGGGCCGGGCAGGCCAGAAGAAAAGGACAGATGTTAGTCGGGGACAGCAATGTTGTGCTTCAGCCTATCACCATCAGCCACCCAGACACACATCAGGCCCCTGGCCATTGCAGGCCGAGTGCCCTGATGTCTGTGAGCAGCTCCCATGAAGCCGGTGGCTTTGCCCGAGTGCCGAGTGCTTTTTCGGGGTGATACTAGAATAGTGTGCTAGCGTCCTTCAAGTCTTCACCCCAGTGTTTTTCAAGGCAAAACATGTAGGTAAATGGATTATTTACATAGCGCTTTTATCCAAAGCGCTTAACATTGCCTTACATTCATCCATTCATACACTGATGGCGGTGTCAACCATGCAAGGTAACAACCAGCTGATCTGGAGCAGTTAGGGTTAGGTGTCTTGCTCAGGGACACCTCGACAATTAGCTAGGCAGAGCCGGGGATCGAACAGCCTTCTGGTTGCCAGACAACCGCTCTCAACCCTGAGCTACTGCCGCCCCATCCCATGACATATCTTCTTAGTGCACGTGATTATCTCGTGGGGCAATAAAGCAATTTCCAAAATCCATCTGTCATTTGAGATCATGGGTCTCCTCCAATGCTTTATACTTCTGCCAGACAACCGTCTCTACCTCCTGAGCTAGTCCTGCCCCAGATATGTACAACGTGCTCTTGCATCTGTCTCTTAACACACTTTGTTGTGCCTTCATTATATTAAAATGGCTTTGGCGTTCCAACCCAGTATACAGACATTTTTCATTAAATATTTCATACACAATTATATGTCTAGCTTCTACATTTAACTAGGTGATTAAGTGTTTTTGCCGAGGAGTAGCTTGTACTGAAATAATTACAGCTGATTCAGAGGAAGAGAGGTTTCCTTAGGGTCTAATGGATTCACCACCGCCTCTATGCTATTGGACTTGAAAGAGGAACAGGAGAGGTGATTTTCCAAATGGCTTGTGGAGAAATGCCATCGTCCATTTATTCCTACACAGTGAAAAGATGGCGGGTAATCACATGGCATCCCCAGGCATCTCAGCATCCCTCAAAATGGCACCATAGCCTGGCTATCACCATCAAAGCCAAAGGTAAGTATCCATTCATATTCTCTGTCGCTCATGCCCTCTCTCTCTCTCTCTCTCTCTCTCTCCCACTTCTCTCTTTGTACCCTCTTTCTCTCCCACTCTCGCTCTCTCTCTGTCACTGCCTCTCTCCCACTCTCACTCTCTCTCTCCCACTCTCTGTCCCACTCTCTCTCCCACTCTCTCTCCCACTCTCTCTATGTTTATGTGTTATTGACTAATTCAGTTTTGATGCTGCATTCATCATAAAGGGTGCAAAACATACCAAAGTCGCTTTTGCTTTGAGTGTTAACATAAAACAATGGAATGAGGATCAAAAGTTTGAACAATTCTGTTGTGACTCACAAAATGCATGCATGAGAGAGAGCGAGAGAGAGAGAGGGAGAGAGAGGGGGAGAGAGAGGGAGAGAGGGGGAGAGAGGGAGATTACACCCAGTGGCTGGAGCCGCATCCTGCCCCGTCCCCCTCTCGTGAGCACAGGGTCTGTGGAAGTCTTCTCACCAGGGCCTTAATTACAGATCCTCTGTGATGAGCAGCACTTTGCTGGGGCCTGCTCGCACACGTCGGCTCACACACAGGGGATCCACGCTCTCGGCCGGGGGGATTACGGAGCGGCGCGCGAGGCCAGGATGGGAGACTTTCCATTCGGATGTTTGTTTGTTTGTGTTGAGGGTTTTTTTGTTTTTTTTTCACCTAATGGGCTACATTTACTGCAGTGATTCTGAAGTGGTGCGTTTGATGCACCTATGGGCGTGCTTTGGTGTGGGCTGGCGTTCAGGGTGAAATTACAGGATGAGGTGAGGCTAAGAATACTGAAAAGATGAACTTCTTTTCACATGTCTGCTGAAAGACGTGCGTGTGTTGCACTTCCCAAAACAATTATGCTATTATTACCATTCTGTTTGTCCGTAACCCCTATGGTTCCTTTAGTGTGCTGTGACTGTCTCAGTAAGGTCTGTAAGAGACCATTGACTAAGCGTTTAGGTGGTTTTTCAGGAGGCCATAAGCCTCCCAGTCCCAATGCCTCCGTTCAGATCCCACCCTCCCTTTGGTAATTACAGGGTGCACAGAGGCCTCTCTGACGTACCAAAAGGATTTATTTTAGTGAGTTTCCACAGAGGTTAAAAGAATGCCACAGTATGAACACACACACACACACACCCTCTCTCTCTCTCTCTCTCTCACTCTGTCTCTCTCTCTCACATACACACATGTGCATGCATTAGGGCCTGAGGCTCAGCTCTGTCAGTAATTGCCAACCTCGATCTCCCTCTGCCCCTCTTCCATCTTGTTTTTACAGTTTACAAGAAAGAAAGAACGAAGGAAAGAAGGGAAGAGAGAGAAAGGAAGAAAGACAGAAATAAGGAAAAGAGAGGCATCCAGGTGAATAAAAGGTGTATCTTTCGTTTTTCCTTTTGTAGGTAAATGTGCGCGGTTATGTGCTTGCAGGCTGCTGTTATGAATCGAAGGCGGGGAAATCTTCAAGGATGTGTAACTTTACCATCACTCTCCGCCTGACTAAATATTGGCTTCTCTCTACTCGGCTACTAGCTATAAAACTGCTGCTTTCCCCCCCTAAAATTAAAGTTACTAAGAAAGCCTTTTTTTTTTTCTTTCTAAATCAAAGAGGCACCCCGACTTCTTCTCTGGGCCAAGACGTCATCTGCTAAAGTGAAGGCAGCATTGTACTTACACAATTATTCTTTCCGTCTTTTAGTTACACATCCTCCCCCTCGACGGAGGACGTTATTTGTACCAAATGGGCATGTTCGTTTGTGTTTCCATTGTGATTTCTACCGTATTATTATCAAGATCTCCAGAGATTTACAGTCCTAAATTGAGTTGCTTTGAAGACTGTAATCAAACCGGTCCCAACAGTAGTTGTATGTGGCGCGGGATGATTCATAGATAGACAAAATAGACATTTAGTTTTATGGATCTTTTTTTTTTATCAGTACTTAAAGACACTTGGACATTTATATCTGTATGCCTGCTAGCTACAGACACGTTTTTCAACATTAAACGCGCACTCTATTAAACATTTAATATTTTCAAGTAAGTGCTACTTAAACTGCAGAGGTCTTACACCTTTTTCTTTTTATTTTCTAAGTAAACATGTATATTAAATCATCCTGTCGTGCCCTTTGATCTCGCCAGGAACTAAACAACATTTTTTTTCCACAAGCCATGTTTGTCCTTCTAAAAGCTTTTTTTTCTTTTTTTTCTTTCCAAGACGGCTGTAAAAGAGAAGATCTAGGAACGAAGCCCCCAGTTTTTCTTCTCTTTCCCTGCAGGGTTCTTAATATGTTCCATATTGTGAGTTTAAACGGGGTGGACTCAGGAAATGCAGTCACACTGCTCTGCCTTCCAAGCTTCCAGTCTGAGGTTTGGCCCGCAGTGCTGGTGGTTGTGTGGACCGGGCCCGATGGGGCTCCAGGCACTGCTCGGGTGGTTAAGCCCAACCATTTGGGCTCTCCTCCTCCTCTTCCTCCTCCTCCTCCTCTTCCTCTTCTTCCTCCTTCTCCTCCCCCTCCTCCTCTTCTCACTCCTCCTCCTCCTCCTCTTCCTCGTCCTCCTCCTCTTCCTTGTCCTCTTTCTCCTCATCCTCCTCTTCTCATACCTCCTCTTCTTGCTTCTCCTCTTCTTCCTCCTCCTCTTCCTCATCCTCTCCTCCACCTCCTCCTCTCCTCAGGAACCTAAATGTCCACGTTGCGTGTGTTTGTCTGTGTTTGTGCTACGGGGCCCCTGACTTGTTCACATCGCATGTTTAAAGGCTCGGAGACTCCCCACTTAGCTCGCTCGCCCCTTGCGCGATTCCCCCGGCGCTGTTTACGTGAAGACATTTTGTTCTGTCTTTCTGCTTAGTTTGAACTCTTTCTCCCCCCCATCAGAATGTAGATGAGTTGGCTCGGTCAGCCGGGAGGCTCCACATGAACTTTAAGTCTAAGCGCGAGGGTGAAGCGTAAACACCGGAGCGTCATCAGATGTGGTGACTCTCTGGACGACTTTATTTAGCCGTTTAAGTGCTGTGCCGGGCCAGTGAGGGAAGCTAAGGGGGTTTATGAGCTGGCTTTTGCGCCATATCTCTACAGAAGAGTGGAGATGAGTGAGGACGCTTGAATTCCAACCCAGAGGTCAGGTTTCGCATTCCAGGGCCACGTACCACGGGCTGTCTCCACGCCGACATACCTGCCGAGTGTCAGGGCCAGTGGGAGCCCGGAATGTGTGTGTGTGAGTGTGCGCGCATGCACATGTGTGTGAGTGTGCGCGTGTGAGGGAGAGAGAGTGTGCGTGTGTGTGAGAGAGAGAGTGTGCGTGTGTGTGTGCGTGTGAGAGAGAGAGAGTGTGCGTGTGTGTGTGTGCGTGTGTGTGAGAGAGAGAGAGTGTGCGCGTGTGTGTGTGCGTGTGTGTGAGAGAGAGAGTGTGCGTGTGTGTAAGCAGAA
>OMKP01086390.1:0-11154 GCA_900302375.1 Bathygadus melanobranchus | reverse complement strand
CGCTAAACATGCGCGTGCACACACAATCACTCACGCACACACACACACATTCGCATACACATGTATACGCACAAAAATACACATCCACACGCCCACAATTCCGGTAGAAGAGAGACGACAGGCCTCCGGAAGCTCCCTCCTTCTCTCTCCCTCTCTCTCTCTCTCTCTCTCTCTCTTTGTCTCCATTGTGATGGAGTGACAGACAGACGGCTAAAACTTCATCAGCGTGCGTACTCTTCCTCGCTCTCGACCTCTCCGCCACACCCTGTCATATAGACGTTCTCTCATTCTCCCCCTCTCTCTATAATGATTCTGTGTTAATGTTAGAGCGTAGGTCTGTGAAGAACAAAAGGTTGCTAGAAACAGAACATATAGCAACCATTAGCGGCTGCACCCCACAGAAGGAACAATTAACACTCAGCTAACAAATGAACGGTGTGTCATAATCTTTCCAATGTTCAATTAGATATAATGGGTATTGAGAGGGGAGACTTTGAAATGACCCCTAGTATATGAATTGAGACATCTCATTTTATGATTGAATGGCCTTGTCGCGCAGTGGTCGGCTAGTTTTCACCTCCGTCACAAGCTGGGATTCCGTGGATGTTTCCGGTAGATTTGCTGAGTCTCTCTAGTCTTTTTTCCCCTGTTTGTGTTTTGTTTTGTTTTCAGGCAGGACCTCTCTAGACAGTGACGCCGAGGACGAATCGTCTCCTTGTCCTCCGTCGTCTTCCTGTCCTACAGAACCCCCTAGTGTTCGGTTAGAGACCCTGTGAGGCCGGCGCTCTGTGCAATCACGTCACTTGGCCTAATAGAGAGAACAGTATGTCTAGCGAGTGTTTATCAGTCCATGTTTGGAGGGATGGAAGGTGAGGACAGCAACTTAATTGCGCCAAACTGATACAAAAGCGTACACCTGTATTTGCCCTCGATAGGCCTATTAATTCATTAATTTGAATTAAAAAGCATAAAGATCAAAGATCACCAAGAACGCCAAATAAAAGCGTTTGTGGTGCCTTGGATCTGGATGACTAGAATGATTTTGACTTTTGGTCTAAAACATTTAAATGAATAAACACAACCGACAATATTAATTTAACGAAGAGAGTAATGTCTCAAATCAGTTCAACTCTCTGGTGAGCGGACTCCAATCCAAAATATGATGCTGCCCCTTAGTGGCCACTGTATGTCACTGTAGGATGTACTTAGTTAACTGGTTAACAGAACCAAAGAGAGAAAGATGTTCTTAAAGTCAACCTTTATTTACTTTATAATCAACATTACTTTTTTTACATTAATTATGCTAATTACCCCTGAAAACCCCCGAATTATTATTATTATTATTATTATTACTATTGTTATTATTATTATTATTATTAATAAACACATGTACACAACATATGATGTTAAACTTAATTAGTAATACATGTACACAACATATGACTCTGTTAAACGTAATTAGTATTACACTTACAGAGCATATAGCCCGTTCAAACCTATTTAGTAATAATTCATAATTATTAACCTGATCAAACTTCATTAGCAAACCGTCTACTATATTCATCTATAGCCTATGTGATCAGAAAATATGCATGCCTACTTGTTTTTTGTTTTCCATATTTTACAGATCGACAAGGACAATACAGAATACTGTTTACAGCACAGAAAGAAACAGCAGTACAAGACAAGTACACAGCAGGATCATTCCTAACTCCCTGGCCCCAAAGTTACACACGCCTTCACCGGTGAAATCTTCAACGGGACTTCATCGGCGGAACAGAGAAATGGGGACATTTCTGGAAGCATGAATAGGGGATTTGTGAATGAGTGTACTATTTTGGCGGTTTCAAGATCAATGAAGATAATCCCCTTTGTATCCACCTTCATCCTGATCCTCTTTAACTTGGGCATCGCTGGGAGATTGACCCATCTTTCAACTTTATGTAATGATCTGTATTTACCATTAAAGAACCCTATTTTTAAATCAGAATCAGCTCTCGAGCCCAACCAAGACATAGACCTACGCTTGTTATGCATGTGTCTTGGTTGTTCAACCCTGCTAAATCCCAGCTCCCAGTGTGTACTGTCTCCAACCTCAACGTCCCAGCAGAAGGTCCTTGATTTAGGGATGCTACCCAGCACACCAGACTTTAACCTCTCCGGGTTCTCAGGGAGCTGTTGTTTCTGTCCACATCTCACGCTGGTCAGATCCTCAGACAGGATGAGATCTGTGCCAGCGGTGTTGGGGTCCAGGATCACAGGACTGTAGGAGACGGTCTCCATCAGCTTCCGCCCGACTGCAAAAGCCAGGTTGCCCAGGTGTTCGGCCACGTCCATCAGAAATCCCCGGGGAATATCTGGCCGTTGTGTAGGCTGGGTAATTTTCTCTGTTATAGCCTTGTAGTTCTTCAGGAAAGAAATGTTTCCAGCACTCAGCTGCTTCTCTGCCTCTTGGACTGTGTCCGAAAGGTGTTCTATCAGTCTTGATATCCTCTCAATTGTGTACTTTATCAGCTTACCTTTCATGTACTCTTCAGCTCTCAGCGCAGTGATCCTGGACTTCTCTTCATCTTGTAGAAACTGGTGAAGCTTCTTGAACTCCTCTTGAATCTGTCTCTCTGTGTGCTTGGTCTGGACATCAATGTGCGCTGCTATGTGATCACACTTTTTCTTAGTTTCTTTGAAGTCTTTTAATGTCATCTTTTGACATTCTAGTAATTTCTGAAGTTCTTCCCTGCGGCTGTGGGTGACTTCATTGATAGGACGGAATTGGTGGTCTGCGTGTTTTTCGGAGTCTCGACAGATAGTGCATGCCGTCTCCTGGTGATCGAGACAGAAAAGCTGGAGTTTCTCACCGTGTACCGTGCAGAGATCATCGAACACCAGATCGTCATATAGCATGGATGATGATGATGATGATGATGATGATGCGGAAGCCATTTTTGTCCCAGAGTGAATCCAAACCACACAGAACAGTCAGACAGGTCCAACAGAACAGCTCAGTGAGTATTGGTGCTCCCCCCACTTCCTGTAAGTTACTTTACTTTCAGTTCGAGTCCTGATTCTTGTAAAATCCTGTATTTGGTGTTTCCAGTCAGGGGGCAGGTGGAAGATCCTGTCTCCAGCAGTGTCCCCCACTATAACTGTACAGAGACAGTTGCTCCTCACACTCTGAAAGCTGTGGCTTTGGTCAGAAGTCTGTATTTGGTCTGAATTGTATCTTGTTTGCCTTGCACTAGGTGTCTCTGTGAAGAGTACAAGCAAAATGACATTTGGTGATGACATTGGCAATGGTATATCCTTGTTCCTTGGGCATTTAGGGCATTTGGCAGACACTTTTATCCAAAGCGACTTACAATAAGTACATTTGTCGAAAGAGGGGAACAACAATATATCGCTGATGGTACAGTACAATTAGAATAGAACAAGTTACAAGCTTATAATTGCCAGGTTGACCCCTTACTGTAAAACAGCAGGTAGCCAGGATACAATGCTACACAATGCTAAGTACTATTTCCAGGGCCTGGACATACTAGCATCCTGGATGCTCCAACGTGCCAGGACATACAGACATAGAAGTGCTATTGATCCAGGAGGGGATGGGATTCAAGCAGTGTTCAAGTAGGTGGGAAAGGGTTGGGGAGGAGAGGTGTATTTCCTTTTACAGAAAACGCTCTTTGACCCCCATAAATGGATGGATTGCATGTATATATCATAAAGATATGGTGCAGTCATAGTATTGTGTAACTTGTTCTGTTCTAATTGCAGTCTACCTTCAGCGATATATTGTTGTCTCCCTCTTTCGACAAATGTGTTACTTTTTTTGTAAGTCGCTTTGGATAAAAGCGTCTGCCAAATGCTCTAAATGTAAATGTAGTGTTTAAATATTGTTCATGTTGTACTTTCTCATAAGAATAGAATATACTCGAATAACTTCATATCTTAATATAAGAGTAAACATTTTATTCTATTATTCAATTTCTTTATTTTCAGCATCGTATATTGGCATATAGCAACCTTCTATAACCCTAACCTAGTGAACCTCTTAACCTTCAGTAAGTTGCCATAATGCCATGTCTCAAACTACATACCTGAATGGATTATTTTTTAACAGCGATACGATACATAAGGTTAGGGTTAGGGTTAGGTCCATATTGGTGAAAACCAACGTTGCCCTACTGGTTCAACAAAAGGCTATCGTATACTCTAGATCAGTGGTTCTCAACTGGTCTAGCCTCAGGACCTACAGCTTAATCTAAAACTATGTATAGAAAAAATAACTACATCGATATTTTTAACATGATCAAAGAAGACATCGCTATGAAGTGAGATTGATTGAAATTGAGAATAAGTTAATGTAACTAATTCACTAATTGCCAGTTTTAGTATTGTCATATTACCTGCAATGTAGGTTCATCCTGCTGACATTTTAATCACCAACCCGACAATCTAAACCCCAACCAGTTCATATGATGGTGAAAACTGCCGTTATGTGTGTTCGCTTGTCCGGTCAGACGTATTTGTTTCCTTAAAACCAAATGCCATTAGGCTACTTCAGAACCGGGAAATGGTTGGGGAGGAGAGGTGTGTTTCCTTTTACAGAAAACGCTCTTTGACCTCCATAAAGATATGGTACAGTAATAGTGTTATAATTTAGTGTCAGCAAACTGCGCATCACGTCAAGCTCAACCTCGACAAGACTGAGCTGCTCCTCATACCGGGGAAAGACTGCCCCCACATGGACCGACTCGTCTCCATTGAGAACGTTACAGTGTCTCCTTCACCAACCGCGAGAAACCTCGGCGTGGTGCTGGACGATCAACTGTGCTGCAACCCCAACATCACTGCAGTGGCCAGATCCTGTAGAATTGCTCTCTACAACATCCGCAGGATCCGGCCCCTCCTCACACGAGAAGCAACGCAGATCTTGGTCCAAGCCCTTGTCATCTCCCACCTCGACTACTGTAACTCACTCCTGGCTGGACTCCCAGCCTGCGCAATCAAACTTCTGCAGCGTATCCAGAACGCTGCAGCACACCTAGTATTCAACCTACCAAAATTCTCCCATGTGACCCCTCTCTTCCGTGACCTCCACTGGCTCCCTGTAACTGCTCGCATCAAGTTCAAGACTTTGGTGCTGGCCGACAAGGCTGTCAGTGGAACTGCCCCCACCTACCTTCAAGCACTGGTCAAAACTCATGCCCCAGCTCGAACACTCCGCTCAACCACTTCAGCTGGCCGCCTGGTACCACCATCACTAAAAATAAACAAACGTCGCTCCACCAAATCACAACTCTTCTCTGTCCTTGCACCACAGTGGTGGAACGGCCTCCCGACAGCGGTCAGGACAGCAGAATCACTGACCTGCTTCCGCAGGAGGCTCAATACCCACCTATTCAGAGTCCACCTGGACTCGAATAGCTTCACCTCCTACCCACCTTTCCTCCCCAACCCTCTCCCTCCTACCGGATCAATACTTGAACCCCACCCCTCCTGGATCCTTACCACTTCCATATTTGTATGTCTTGGCTCTTTGTAGGATCTTGTACGCTGGTATGTCCCGGCACTTGAAATATAACTTAGCTTGTGTAGCATCTTATCCTGGCTACCTGCTGTTGTACAGTAAGGAGCCAACCTAGCAACTGTAAGCTTGTAAACTTGTTCTATTGACCTGGCAACCAGGAATGCGTGTAACTTGTTCTGTTCTAATTGCACTCTACCTTCAGCGATATATTGTTGTCTCCCTCTTTCGACAAATGTGCCTTTTTTTGTAAGTCGCTTTGGATAAAAGCGTCTGCCAAATGCTCTAAATGTAAATGTAGTGTTTAAATATTGTTCATGTTGTACTTTCTCATAAGAATAGAATATACTCGAATAACTTCATATCTTAATATAAGAGTAAACATTTTATTCTATTATTCAATTTCTTTATTTTCAGCATCGTATATTGGCATATAGCAATCTGTGAACCTCTTAACCTTCAGTAAGTTGCCATAATGCCATGTCTCAAACTACATACCTGAATGGATTTTTTTTTTTAACAGCGATACGATACATAGGATGTCCATATTGGTGAAAACCAACGCCGCCCTACTGGTTCAACACAAGGCTGGTCTAGCCTCAGGACTTACACCTCAATCTAAAACTATGTATAGAAAAAATAACTACATCGATATTTTTAACATGATCAAAGAAGACATCGCTATGAAGTGAGATTGATTGAAATTGAGAATAAGTTAATGTAACTAATTCACTAATTGCCCGTTTTAGTATTGTCATATTACGAGTCACATAGGTCTACGTTGTCTTTAAATGGTATATCAAACTGCCCATCGACAGCTGAACAGCTGTGCTTCCATCTTTTAATTAAATAAAGTAATTTCAACATAGACATCGGGAAATGGGGCATCGGGGCATTTAACAACATATTATTTTTTAGCTGCAACGAGTCTGTCACTCAGTTGCACCTTAACAATGGTTACAAAATGCAGTCCTTATTTGATCCGTCGGGGGCGCTGTTTGACTAAATCCCAAATTGCAGCAGGCCTCGACGTCCCTCTCCCCCTCTCGCTCTCTCGACACTATCCACCCTTTACTTGCGAAGCAGCAAAAATCCGCCAATTTCTTCTGTGAATATTGACCACCTGGACGAATGCCTTGGCATGTCATACTAACGCGTGTAAACCACATGTCATGACGACAGAATTTCATGTGAGGGTCAGAAACGTGTTCGACGAGGGCGATTATTTGTGTGTGTGTGCGCGCGCTCGGGCGCGCGCGTGTGTATGTGTGTGTTGAGCGGGTATTATACAGGCATTCGCTCGTAATTCACGATTCCAATGGTAATTCGCAGGCCTAGTGGTAACGGGTGGAATAAGACTAGGCCTAGTTTTTCATAAGTAATTCCCCGGTGTGGTCGCCTGCTCACTCCCAGCAGAGCGGCGCAGTTGAGATCCTGCAATGTAGGTTCATCCTGCTGACATTTTACTCACCAACCCGACAATCTAAACCCCAACCAGTTCATATGATGGCGAAAACTGCCGTTATGTGTGTTCGCTCGCATGTCCGGTCAGACGTATTGGTTTCCTTAAAGCCAAATGCCATTAGGTTACTTCAGAACCGTGGCACACGCTTAATTTCATAAACCCATTAGACGGTAAAAACCAAACGATGGGGAAGGCGTTTCTTTTACCGCCTTGGTGGATATATATATAATACATCTATAGAACAGCCTGCAAAACGTTTTGAGACCACGAGAAGAGACCACATGGACTCAGTTTTGCGCTGCAGTGTGAACTTATTATCGAGCATACATTAACACTTTGTGGCCTGCCGTTCAGTCAGGAGGACTCCATTTTGAAGGACCGGGTGAGAAGAGACAAGAGCAACATATCAGAAAAGGAAACAATCCGTATTGCGGGTAGCGTTTACGTTTCAATGCTTTTAAATGCGGGGCGTTTTAATGTAACTCATTTAGGCCGCATACGTAGCCACGGCGCACACTCTGGTGATGCCATTTGTTGGCACAAGTTTGGCGTCTCTGAAATATGGTGTTGGCAGGCTATTTCAGGAAAGGAGAATTGCTCTAATGTACAAGGGGCGGGTCATTGCTAAAGGGGTGGCTGTGGTCATATGGCGCGGCCGGGTTTTGGGGAACTGTCATCTCTGGAGTTTGGTGTTTTGATACCTCTCCAGAAGCCGTGGCGGGAAGCCTGGGGAGGGGGGCAGCAGCGGTGACGACTGGCCGTGCGCACAGTCACAATTTTGAGCAGTCGGGGGGGCTCACAGGGGGCAGGTCCGTCGGCGGGATATATATTTTTAATTAAATGATGATATGCCGTGTGCATTGGGCATGGGAACTGATAAAGTTGTTGCAGTGATGCTCACGCGTCTTACAGCGATGAAGCGTTGTTAGTGGAGTGGTCAACACGTAGGCTCTTTTATAGGGGCCGCTGGACTAGGCTACAGCGCAAGTAGAGAGGGGGGGGTGTACGTTCCCCGGGATCCAGGCCTAGTAGTATTGCCGCCGGGATTCTCCGCATCCGCTTTCAAAAAATTGGGAATTATCCAGTTTAAATGCAGAAATGGATTGTGTAACAGTTGCGTTTGCGATGGCTGTGCATGGAATGGTAAGATTCTCGCGTCATATTGGTGTCACCGGTGTCTGATCCGTGATTTTGTTTAATGACCATACGTCCGTCGGAGGGAAGCGTGTGTGTCTATGTGTGTGTGCGCGCACACGTAAGTGTGTACGTGTAGATGAACTCTGTGTGTGTCATTCATGCATGTTGACGCTATGTTGTGTCCTGTTCTGCGAGCAACGGGTGACATGTAGCCTGGGGTTTGTGGACGGGCGCCGATGTGACATGCCATTTTATTTTGATACCAATAATACAGATGACCGATGTGTGTTCAGTCGTTGTACATCGAGTTAACCCTTCGTTGCCAATGGCCAGTTCAGCGTGTTAGCAGAGTATATAACGTCGTTGTATGACGTGACGCACTGGCCGTATGCACACCGGATGACTCCATTCCACGTTACTGACGGCGGTGCCGTTAAGACGTTTACGCGAGTTACGAGTTGACAACTGTGAGGTAATTGTAGCAGGCCGTCTTATGTTTACATTCGACCATTACCTAACGTGCGATCGCCGTAGCGACACATTTAAAAGACATTGACCACATTGAACCAGATCGGATTAAAATTGTGTTTGTTAACTTTTAACGTTTTTAGTGTAATTATTAGTTATGCTAAAATGATCACTGTTGATAATGATTATGAAGTCCATTGCGTTCTATTTTTATAGCGTCTTATGTGCAGGGAGAACTGAAAGTAGGCTAATGCAACACGTGTCTTGTTTATGTTATTTTCAGGAAGAAGCAATTATATCAGTATGAGAGGGCCTTGTCCGTTGCCCCGGAGACAGGCCCAACATTCCAGCTGCCCTTTGACCTCTGGCTGAGACTTTCCCCACTTTCAGGCTCCTCTTCACACCATGGCTGCAGTCTAACCATGTCTGCCAGTGGGTCCTCAGTCCAGCATCCGTTGCTCTATGGGCTCACAAAAACTCAAAATTCTCCCCACTTGTCGCCTTTGCCCCCCTCCTCCTCCTCCACCTTCTCTTACAGCCCGTTGAGGAAGTTACAGCGACTGACCACCACAATCAGCAGCAGGCCCCGGCCAGCCCGGCTTGAGAGGGGCGCAGGAGGGCAGAAGGAGAGAGGGCTGGAGTGGGAATGGGAAGGAAGGGATGAGGAGAAGGAGAGCGACCAAGAGAAGGCCACCGATGGTGACGATTCAAGCAGGGAGAACAGCAGCATTGAAAATGACTCTCTTGCTCACAAGCACAGCATGGCTCGACTAGCAAGCCGGGACCAGAGTGACTCTAGCGACTCTGGCCCACCCAGCCCGGCCTTTTCCCTCAACAGTAACAGCCCCTTTGCCAATGGCCTCCTCCATTTTGAATCGTCCTTGTTTGAGGATGACGACCTCAACCACGACGGCGGCGATGATGACGCCGGTGATTGTTTCGAGGAAAGCCATGAGGTCAAAGAGCACGAGCCTTCTCCTGACACGGCAAACGACCAAGGACGGCCAAACAAAATGGCCGCTCCAGAGTCCAATCCTAGGATTTCATGCTCCAATTCCACGGTCGCCCCAGATGTTCTGAAACCAACGGTGCCATTGGGCAAGGTGGTGACCCGGTCCCAGCGCTCGGGCCAGCGCCGGAGATACTGGGAGGAGTCGGATAGTGAGTGGGAAAGTGACAGCGAGTTCTTTGGGTTTGGAAGCACCACCGCAGAGAATCCAATGGCAAGTTGTTTTTTGCAACTACTATGAGTGTCCTGCCATTTTATTTATTGACCGTACACTCTAATCCGCTTCTGCATGGAGGCCTAATCACAGATATTGAGTATGCTTCAATCCAATGCTATTTATTTATAAACTATATAAAGTTAAACCACTAGTCTGGGCTGGCAAGATGTTTACATGTATAATCAAAGATTTTACTCAATAAAGGCGTCTACCATTCCACTACAATGTTTAAAAAGTATAAATCAAGTCACTTTTCTCAAGTCACTATTTGTTTCACTGAAACAAATAGAACAAATAATCCTACATTTATCCGACACAGAGCAGTGCCCGTGTAAACTAGGAAGTTGATTTGTTTTTAAATATTTGTTTACTATATTACAAAATGGATAAAATACAGCTTTGGCTAGAGTTATTATGACATGACTCTTCAACTCTTTTTTTCATTTGAGTTGAGAGTCTTAGGATTTGAAGTGAGTGCCGAAGGTCCATTTCACACTTTGATTTAGTCGTTCCCTGAAGCAGAAAAAGGTTAGCTGTGGAATATGTTTTTTAAAGCAGTTACATTTATTGATAATAACGTTTGAATAAATTCAAATTCAACGTGTTTTAAGATTTGGAACTTTTGGAAAGTGTAAAGTAGCAAGTACCCAATTTGATATGAAAAGCTGAGATTCGTCTCAGGCAGATTTGTGGACAACTTCATGGTGTAATGATGGTTGATTTCCTGCCCACATTTTTCACAGCCTTGCAGTCCAAAGAAGAAGTCTGTGCCCCTTTTAAAGTTCTTGGAGGGTGAGGTTATCTGGGCAAAGTTCAACAGAAGACCATGGTGGCCTTGTCAAGTGGTCGTGGACCCTACAAATGGAATCTATCATAGAATCAAAGGTAGGCCATCTTAAGTCTGAACATTTCACCACAATGTGTTGATCTCATTGAGTGAAACACTTGTGTCACAACCCAGCTCAGTTGTACTATATTATCAATGTACCTGTGTGTTCTCCAACCATACATGATACAATTGACACATTTATTTAAGTTCAGTCTGTATTTTACTGTGGGTGAAGATCATGGTGAACGTAAAATGCTGTGTAGATGGATGTTGCATAAAAAATTCAAACTAACCGAACTGTGAAGCCAAACAAAACTATGTTGATTGGTTTGGATAGTGAAAAACACTTGAATATATATATTTATATATATATACCTATATATATATATATAAGACCTTTGGATCAATGTGTGGTTCTGAAAGGGCTTAACTTATTGAACATTGGACAATAGAGGCACGCCAAACTCAACCTCATAGGCCAAAACCTGACTCACAACCTTGGTGTGAA
>OMKP01086384.1:0-10775 GCA_900302375.1 Bathygadus melanobranchus | reverse complement strand
CATCAAAACTATGAAAGAACACACATGGAATTATGTAGTCAACAAAAAAGTGTTAAACAAACCAGAATGTTTTATATTTTAGATTCTTCAAAGTAGCCACCTTTTGCTTTGATGACAGCCTTGCACACTCTTGGCATTCTCTCAATCAGCTTCATGAGGTAGTCACCTGGAATGGTTCTCAAATCGACCTAAACCCATCTCAAATGGGTTTAGGTCGGGTGATAGTGGAGGCCAGGTCATCTGATGCAGCACTCCATCACTCTCCTTCTTGGTCAATTAGCCCTTAACCCTCAACATCAATCCTGTTGAAAAACAAATGATGGTCCCACTAAGCTCAAACCAGATGGGATGGCATGTCGCTGCAGAATGCTGTGGTAGCCATGCTGGTTAAGTGTGCCTTGAATTTTGAATAAATCACCAGCAAAGCACCCCCACACCATCACACCTCCTCCTCTATGCTTCACGGTGGGAACCACACATGCAGAAACCATCCGTTCACCTTCTCTGCGTCTCACAAAGACACGGCGGTTGGAACCAAAAATCTCAAATTTGGATCATCATCAGACCAAAGTACAGATTTACATTGGTCTAATGTCCATTCCTTGTGTTTCTTGGCCCAAACAATTCTCTTCTTGTTGTTGTTCTTCCTCAGTAGTGGCTTCTTTGCAGCAATTCGACCATGAAGGCCTGATTCACGCAGTCTCCTCTGAACAGTTGATGTTGCGATGTGTCTGCTACTTGAACTCTGTGAAGCATTTATGTGGGCTCTAATCTGAGGTGCTGTTAATTGGAGGTTTCTGAGGCTGGTAACTGTAATGAACTTATCCTCTGCAGCAGAGGTAACTCTTGGTCTTCCTTTCCTGGGGCAGTCCTCATGAGAGCCAGTTTCATCATAGCGTTTCATGGTTTTTGTGACTGCACTTGAGGATACATTCAAAGTTTTCCGGATTGACTGACCTTCATGTCTTAAAGTAATGATGGACTGTCATTTCTCTTTCTACTTAGTTGAGTGGTTCTTGCCATAATATGGATTAGTACAGTAGTCAAATAGGGCTATTCACTGTATACCAACACTACCTCTGCACAACACAACTGATGGTCTCAAACACATTAAGTCAAGGAATTCCACAAATTAACTCTTGACAAGGCACACCTGTTAACTGATAATAATAAACCATTCCAGGTGATTACCTCATGAAGCTGATCGAGAATGCCAAGAATGTGTAAAGTCATCAAGGCAAACCGTGGCTACTTTGAAGAATCTAAAATCTAAAACATTCTGGTTTGTTTAACACTTTTTTGTTTACTACTTAATTCCATATGTGTTCTTTCATAGTTTTGATGTCTTTAGTATTAATCTACAATGTAGAAAATAATTTTTAAAAAAAAACCATTTAATGAGAAGGTGTGTCCAGACTTTTGACTGGTACTGTAGGTTAAAATGTTGTATGGGGAGGGAAGGGGGTCATTTATGGATGCACACCCGGAGTTTGCACCCTGTAATCTGGTCGATTGGACACTGTGCACTATCCTCACCGATCCTAATCCATACATCCATGATCCTAACTTGTAACGAACCAGAGACACAGTAGGATATCCACTATAGACAGGAGTATGTTGTGTATGTATATATGTATAATGTTTGCAAACAACTATGGACTGTAACAGGAATAGGTTGTAAAGACCAAAAAAATCACATCTGTCTTTGTCCAATCAATTGCCATGTTATGATCACATGCTAAATATACCACAAATCAACTGCTTTGTTATGATAGGAGTCTAAATAGTAGTGTTCACCCAACTCCAGAAATTCAGTCTATTAATATGATCTCATGTCGGGCATGAAAATAGCCGGTTAAAGAGGAGCGAGTAGAGCAGCCGCGGTGCTTATGGAACCCCATTGCCAATATAAGGTGTAAGAATAGTTTACTGGTCACTGTTGTGTTTCTGTTAAAGCCTTTCTGATTGGTTGGTGTAGAGAGTAGGGACACCATCCTTAGGACCCAGGTTTGAATCCGAGCTCCGGGTTTCCCTACTACAGAGACGACGCATTCCTTGTCTTAAAGAATTTCATTGCTCAGCACTTACCCTTTCACTGTACATTTGATAGTTGAAGTAAAACGTATCTATCTTACCTTTTTATATTATTGTTATACTAATATGACAATACACAATACACTCTGTTCCCAGCCCAGGTGAGATTCCAGACACGAGGGAGGCGTTGCTGAATGCCTTCAAGAGGCTGGATAACGACCTCTCGCTAGAGGCTCAGGTGGGTCCGCCTCTAGTGGGGTTTCCCCGGTCTCGTCACGTGTCCTGGTCCTGGTTTTGAGGCTCACTGCTGTGCTTCCTTGCAGGTGGGAGACCCGAATGCCTTCTTGCACTACTGGGTGTTGAGGGTGGCCTTTTCCGGAGCCACCGCCTGTGTCGCACATATTGATGGATCGGACCTGTACGTTTTTATCTTTGATTGAGTAAAATAAACTCTTTGAGTAAAGTAAACGTGGGACTCGCTCAAACCAAGATTTAAGTGCATGATTTAAATGTTACGACGATTGTGATTACTCATTTATTCTAACAAAGCATATAATAATACTCAAGAAATTGTGAGTATCATAATTACTTGAGTATTTTTCATCTTTGTTTTGGTTGTTTTTGTCTGTAAGGTACATAGCCAACACGGGCGACGGGCGAGCAGTACTAGGGGTGCAGGAGGAGGACGGCTCCTTCACAGCTCACACGCTGTCCAACGACCACAACGCCCAGAACGAGGACGAGGTGGCCAGGATACGTGGAGAGCACCCTCCGTCCGAGAAGAAGACCGTCATACGACAGGTACTGAGGGCTCAACCATCAGGGCTACTAACGTCACTAAGTCACTTAGTTAGGGACACTACAACTTGGGTACGGTTTCCATACGTCTACAAAATGAATGCCTTAACATTTTTCATTTGTATTTAGATTTTCCATTGATTATTACGTGCGTGCGTGTGTGTATATATGTGTGTGTTTGTATAAACAAATAAATATATAAAGAAATGATTCATGATTTTATTTTTATGTTCTAACTAATAATTACAACTTTGAGTAAGGGCCAGAAAAGAATTGTGTTGGGGCCAGCATGTTTCGGGCCAAATAGTAACATTGAATCCTGGATCTAGCTCTCTGTATACTGTACATACCCACATGCTGGTGCTTGTACCCAGGTTAGTTCAACAGCGCTTGTTCTCCCCACAGGACCGGTTGCTTGGGCTCCTGATGCCGTTCCGAGCCTTCGGGGATGTGAAGTTTAAGTGGAGCATTGAGCTGCAGAAGAGGGTGCTGGAGTCGGGACCCGACCAGCTCCACGAGAACGAACACACAAAGTTCATCCCTCCCAACTACCACTCGCCCCCTTACCTGACTGCCGAGCCAGAGATCACACACCACAGGCTGCAGCCACAAGACCGCTTCCTGGTGAGGGAGCCATCAGCCATCATCTTTGAGTCATTCATCCACTCTCACAAACATTCAAGTGTCCGTCAACTATCTTAAGTGTTTTTTTTTGCTGTTGGGGTCCAAAAATAATATTGATATTCAGCACACACAGAATATGACTAAAATAGTCTTTCTATTACAATGAATACTACGTCGAATTGCATCATTGAGCATAGATGCAATCCTTGATTTGTTCTACAAATATGCAAAATGGCATTAGACGCTAGGACTTGGATTTGCATTAGAATTTGCATAGTTGATATGAGTATGTAAATACTGGCTGGGTAAAGTATGAAAACTACCCAAGGTGAAGCTATGGGGAGTAATCTTGCCTCCTCTCTGTAGAGGTAACGCTATGGGGAGTAGTTCTACCTCCTCTCGGTAGAGGTGAAGCTATGGGGTGTATTCTTGCCTCTCGATAGGTATTTGTATATAATCTCTGTACATCATCTCATGGCTTTTTGTCGTGTCCCCATCAACCCTCAGGTGATCGGCTCGGACGGCCTGTGGGAGACGCTCCACCGGCAGGAGGTGGTGCGCATCGTGGGCGAGTACCTGACGGGGGTGCACCAGCACCAGCCGCTGACGGTGGGTGGCTACAAGGTGACCCTGGGGCAGATGCAGGGGCTGCTGGAGGAGAGGAAGGCCCGCACGTCCTCCGCCTTCGAGGACCAGAACGCCGCCACCCACCTGATGCGCCACGCGGTGGGGAACAACGAGTTTGGCACGGTGGACCACGAGAGGCTGTCCAAGATGCTGTCGCTGCCGGAGGAGCTGGCGCGCATGTACCGCGACGACATCACCATCATCGTGGCGCAGTTCAACCCGCATGTGATCGGAGCACAGCGGCAGGAGAAACAGTCCTGAGGCTGTACGAAGGAGCCGTACACGCACACTCACATGCACACCCACACACCATGAACTGTATGTACAGTATATGTCTGTGAGTACACACACAGACACAAGTTCTTGTTTTAAGAACAGTTTAAAGGTTGGTTGGTTGGTTTAAGGAGTTGATATGCAGTCCAGATTAAGGGAAACAAGTGCAGTTTAGAGTCCACACACACACACATGGCAATAACAGACATTGTGTCTGTTATTGACTTGGTACTTTTCCCCCCACCCCATAAACCAAAACACTCGTTTTCTTTAACTCTGGGACTGTTTATGAACAACATTCATTACCGCCAAAAAAGAGTCGTCTGAGAGAATGTGTTACTGTTACAAAATCTTATGCCAAAAGATTTTTCGACCTCCCCAGCAAAGCACTCAACCATCCAGGTCATTCTCACTATAGAGGAGCTGAGCCCGGAGTACATCCGTTGTTTGTTACATATATGTGTCTATCGACCATCATATCTTTTACCTCTGCCTGGGGTACGGCTTTGAGAAACACTGTCCTTTACCTCCATAGATATAGTGTTGTGTTTGAAATCGGCGAGCCACTGGGAACCCCTATGCTGCTCTGCGACTCGGTACAGAAGGACTTGTACACGCTACACACCTTGGTTATATGGGACGTTGCTTCACTAATTTCCTGGCAACGCCCTGGTTTCTGCATAGTGCAGAGGCTTGTATTCTAAATCTTTATTTGTGCACTTGCCGGTATCAAATACGGTCTTTCTAGCAATCAATTTGCCAAGTTGTGATAAGAAATATGGAGTACAATGTCAAGCTTGTGGGCGTTTTGTGTCTGTACAGCCGGTTTCCTGTTTCAGGGCATGTCAGTAAAAGTGTTTGAACCGTTCCTGAACCGTTCCTGAACCGTTCCTGAACCTCTCAGTGTTGTTCTTTCATGAGCGCTTCCTGTGTTCTTATTCTCTGATACCTACTTAAGCTGTCCTACTGTAAAGGATATTTTTACCAAGTACACAGGGTGTGTACTTTATTTTATTACAGGGAAATTATATTTGTATGTATATACATTATATATAGCCTTGTTTCTTACAGTGGCTCGTGGTTCGCTAAAAGCTCTGCCATGAATTTATTGATTTTGAAGGCAAATTTGGTGGAATCTGAAGTCTTCCAGAGCCCTGAGAGTGGAGTTGGGTGGAGTCCCTGATCGTACTACTGAACTCTACTGTCAGGACTCTGGCTGCCCGTCTGTTGCATTCTGGGCCAAAAGACTGAAATGGGAATGTGAAGGCTATTTATTCAGCTTTAGCAACATGTTACACTTGTCGTTATCTAGGGTTGTATGTATGTATTGACCTGTAACCTATGTGTAATGCCATTTGTATTTGGAATGTTTTAATAAAACACTAAATACACACAACTCAACTGTGTGTGTGTGTGTGTGTGTGTGGACATGGTGGCAGGTCTTCTCATATGTCTGCCCAGCAACAAGCCTCAGATTTCTTGGAATGCTGTTGAAAGTATTTTAGCCAACCTGCAGCTGAAGGTCAGGCCGACCCCACTCCAGTTCCCTTTAGGTGCCCCTGTTTGTACGTAATACAGTCTGGCAACTGCTGCTGTAGAGCCCATAATGGTAATCATCACACATCACTTTGCTAAATATTTCCCATAAGCAACATTTTTGCTGAGCAGGGAAGTTGTCTTTAATAATGTGATGTATAGCAGTGGGGTGACCACTAGAGGATGCTAGAGTACAAATGAAAGCAGCACTTCAGTGAGTAGTTTCACAGGAAAGTTAATTGGACATGTTTTGTTCCAATCAATACGACTTTAATAATACAGATTGTCTGGCCAGAGAAAGACCAATACTAATTAGTCAATCAAATAATTCTGTATACATAGTATTATGTTGTTAAACTTTCTGGGTGGCATTTAACTGCTGTTTTTTTGCACTAATGGAAGATCATCTGTTTTTTCCATTACATTGCAGAAGTTGATGGTGTAATATGTTCTATTATGTGCCACAAATGCCATAGTAATGCCATGACGAAGCATTTATGAAGGTAAAACTATATCTAACATACTGTATACTATCAGCAGTCATAAACCTGATGAACCTTCCCTTGTTTAGCAATTTTGGGTTTCCAGGGCGACTTGATTCATAAATTCAGAATACTTTGGGGTATTGACATTTTTTTGTCATGTATTATCATGTAGCCTAATAATAGCATGTTAAATACCTACAAATATCTGAAGTCCCTTGTATTTATGTTAAAAGTGCTCAGGTGT
The DNA here is from genome assembly GCA_900302375.1 of Bathygadus melanobranchus. Classification (NCBI taxonomy): domain Eukaryota; kingdom Metazoa; phylum Chordata; class Actinopteri; order Gadiformes; family Macrouridae; genus Bathygadus; species Bathygadus melanobranchus. The sequence continues at coordinate 4,154 of OMKP01086384.1, read as the reverse complement.
TTACCTACAACCACTTTCCTGTTGTCTTCAACACGTTTCAGCCTGTATCTTCAGGCCTGGATCTTTATATAGCCCCTAACCCTCATTCACGCCTTCTCTATCACTCTCTTACACATACGCATGCTCTCTCTATCACTCTCTCTCAACCCTCACACACACTCTCTCTGTCTTATTCCCAGTGTAATATGTGAATAGTAATTGTGGAGGTGACTCAGAGCTAAAGCAGTATCGGGTTTTTGATGGCTTGGAACATATTTATAGAACAAGCCGTTTTGTTCTAGAAATATGTTATATTGGCTTCCTTGGTGCCTCGATACACATTATATGTGCATGTATACCGTAATGATACAGGATATTTAACTCTGTATGTGTGTGTGTGTGTGTGTGTGTGTGGACTTCCATAGGTGGACGTATTACATAGGCGCCGGTGTGACAGCCAGTGGAAGTCCCTGGGAATAAGTGGAGAAGAGAAGAGACTGGCTCTTGAGATGGTTTTGTTGAATAGCCAAACATGGTCAGGCTATCCATCACACTATTTCACCTCCCTCTCCTCCTGTCCTCTTTCAGGCCTTCTCATTTCTCCAACATGTGACCTCTCCCACCAGCTTCCAGGCCTGTCTGCATGTACTATATGTGTGCGTGTGTGTGTGTGCATACTGGCGTCTCATGTTGTGGTCGTCTGGACACAAGTGCAGAGAGAGTGCAGATGTAAACACTGGAGATGTTCTATGTTGCCTTGGACTTTATGAGGCTGTAACTCTAACTCTTATACACCTCTCTCTCCCTGCCTCTCTCCATCTCTCCCTTTGTCTTTCTCTCTCTCTCCCAGCCTCTCTCCATCTCTCCCTTTGTCGTTCACTCTCTCTCTCCCTGTCTCTCTCCATCTCTCTGTCTTTCTCTCGCCCTCTCTCTCTCTCCCTGTCTCTCTCCATCTCTTTTTCTCTCCCTCTCTCTGTCTCTCCCTGTCTCTCTCCATCTGTCTTTCTCTCTCACTCCCTGGCTCTCTCCATCTCTATCTCTGTCTTTCTCTCTCTCCTGACTGTTGGAGAGCAGAAACGGGCTCAGTTTTTGCAGGATATTGAATGACTCATCAAACACCCGGGAGTCGTGGTCTGTGATGAGTGCGGAGACATTCTCCTGCCTTCAGCAGCACATGTAGCAGCCACACACTCACATCTCACATGGAGCGTTGCATTCAGAATGTTCTTTCTTTCTTTGTGTGTGTGTGTATGTGGAGGGGGGGGGGGGCGTGCCAGTTCCTTTGTGCTCCATAAAAGCCTACAATCTCGCCCCCACTACCGCCGCCACCGCCTTCTCAACATGGACAAAGCCCACTCCACGCGTCCTCTGCTGGCCGCCAGGTGACTCAGAGCAGCACACTGTGGTGCGGGGCCCAGGAGAAACCAAACACCGTACATGATTGTACCCGCCAATTAAGCCTTAGTCAGAAATGTGAAAAACAGCAATCTGTTTATACACAGGAGAAACAGAGGGAGAAGTGACAGAATAGAGGGAATAAAGGGTAACAATGGAGGTGGTGGTTGGGAGGGTTTTTATGGCGAGGAGCAACAGTAGCACCCCACGTATGCTTCTGTGACTGGAGTCGTTGTAGAGCCACTTTGTCACGCACACACACACACACACACACACACACGCTTATAGCACACACACAGAACGATACAAAAGAATGAAAACTAAAGTCGTTGTTTTATTGGAAAACACAAAACCAACAAACAAATGATTTGCTGTATCCCCAGGCATCTTTGTAGGTACGTACGTGCTTGGGGTTTGATTTCAGCCTCTATTACAGATTATTACAGATGTCACAACCAACATTTAAATAAAATGGCTAAGGTCATCCAACAACAACGCTGAAATCATAAAACAAATAAAAGTCTAAATAGTCTAATAGAAGTCTTGAAAACGACCGGTTGTATATGATTGAGAGGAGCCTAGGTAGTACACAGGATAATGTACAAATAGTTAAAAAAAAGTGTGTGTGGTGTCTACAACATGGCGTCCGTATCGCCGTTTGCCTCCAAAGCCTTCTTCTTATTCTCCTCGTTCTTCTTCTTGATGCGGTGAACCACGATGGCGAACACAATAACTGTAAACAGAACAGCCAGTTCATGAGAGCAGTCAACGATATTGTACAATAAAAGCATGCACGCACGCGCACACACACACACACACGCACACGCACACGCACACGCACACGCACACACACACACACACACACACTGCTCACATGTTAGCGCTTTCTTTGAGTGTGTGATGGCTGGTTTAACCTGTGTGCACTGATTGGCCAATGCACCACAGGTGTGCAGCCCCAGAGTCTAATCAGCCTGACTCCGGTCAGGTGAGGCTGCTTGAACCAGCCACCAACCCCCTTCACTCTCCCAACAATACACAGGAACTCTACTGTGGTCTTGAGAAGCCTTTATTCGGTGACAAACTGTAACCTACTCTGTACATTTACTGCCAGATTGACAACTTCACTGCTAACCTTTTCCTCTGCTTCACTTGCATCCACCGTCACTCTCTGCCGCATGTTCTCTCTCACAACCACACACACTCAACAAATTCATTCTTAAATTATTTTGTAATTTTGAGTAATATAATTGTTTGTCCAATTTTCTTTGGCATTATTAAATAAAAATAAACGTTTACAGAGATAAGAGTGATAACACGTGTTCTAGAGGCTATTTTGCCCAGATATGAAAACAGGTGTGCCTTGAGACTTGGGCTTGCCCTTTGGTGTGCCTTGGCCACAAAAAGGTACAGTAATCCCATGAGAGCCAGCATGGAGGCTTGTTTCACAGTCTCACCTCCTCTAACTGTAAATCTCCCCTACCAGCCAGGGTTTTGTACCACCAGTTGATGTACGTGTGTGTGTGTGTGTGTGGACATGGTCCTACTCACGGATGAATCCCATTGTTCCTGCCAGGAGTCCGACGGTGGCCCCCATGCTGAACTTGAAGGGGTGAGTGTCCGGCTGCATGTAGCAATAGCCCAGTGCTGTGCACTTACACACTCTCACTGTGGTGTGGAGAAGCACAGAGAACCACACACACACATACATATATGCACATGCACACACACACACACACACTCACACGCATGCACACACATATGCATGCACACGTACGGCGCACACACATATGCACATGCACACGCACATACACACACACACATACGCACATGCACACACACACACAATTTGTAAAATTTGTGAAGGTTCTGAGGATGTTGACAGAACCAGCCTTTTTTCCTGAACTTTTTTAGCAACCACTCACCCTCAAAACTTTGTATGACTCCTATGCCTGCGTTGTCTGAGACGTTGACCGGGATCATGAAGGTCTTGTCTTCGGGCGGTGACTTCAACAGCTTCAGCTGAGCTGACGATCCTGTGTGGTCAGGGTCCATTATATGAGACACACAACGTACGCGTGTTTTTGTCCAGTCCACATAACCATACCCTTAAAAGATGACAGTGTTTTCATGCTGGACCACCACCTCCACAGAACGTACCGTCGATGGCAGTGATCTCCCAGTTGTGGGACTTGCCCTTGGGGAAGGTGAAGGTGAACGGCTGGGAGTAGGGGGCGCTGTCCAGGTCCACGGCCGTCAGGACCACAGGCTGGGGTGAATTGGAGCAGATGAAGGCCTGGGTCTGTTGCAGTTCGGGGTGGTTGTCGTTCACGTCCAACAAGCGTACCGTGATCATGCGCTCGGTGGACTTCTGCGGGTTCGCTGGTAAGAGGAACGTGGGGAATGGTGAAATATGCCGCTGAAGGCAAGTGGTTTCTTTTCTCTGCATCAGTGGTCATGGCGAGAGTGTATAGTAAGCACATTGATTTAATTGTGCTTATTCTACGTCATTCATTTACATTATTCTTTTTCTCACAAACAAGACATGTACATTTCAATGACCTGATCCTCATAAACAAAGTAACAGTTACAGTGCTCCAAATAGGTGGCTGGGTGTCAGGTAAGCGTGTGTTTTTTACAGCAGTCTCACCCTTTTCAAAGGCAGTAATAGTGAGCTCCAAGACCTCCACGGTCTCTCTGTCTAGCTTGGCCTTGGTCTTAACCTCTCCTGTGGCAGCATCAATCACCAGCCAGCCATTCACATCCCCGTCCATCTTAAACCT
>OMKP01086371.1:0-11154 GCA_900302375.1 Bathygadus melanobranchus | reverse complement strand
CATCTACACCAACTCTGTCAACCGACTCAACTACTATGTGGGCGGGGAGATTGTCACCGTGGCTCATCTGGACAGGTGATAGCAGCAGGCGTGTATATAATACCATCCCTCTGCCCCTTTTGTGGGAATACATGACAGGTGTGTGAATGCCTAAGTGATGGGGCTGGGCATGTTAGGGCCACTACTACGCTGCAAAGAAAACACCTAAACTCCACATGAAAAATACTCTTCACTCCTCATTTCTCTCAGTCATATCTTTTCCAACCTCCTCTCCAAAATGGTAAATGGACTGCATTTATAGAGCGCTTTTATCCAAAGCGCTTTTCATTTGCCTCACATTCACCCATTCATACACCGACGGCGGTGTCAACCATGCAAGGTAACAACCAGCTAGTCAGGAGCAGTTAGGGTTAGGTGTCTTGCTCAGGGACACCTCGACAATTAGCTAGGCGGAGCCGGGGATCGAACCAGCGACCTTCCGGTTGCCAGACAACCGCTCTACCCCCTGAGCTACTGTCGCTGGATGTACATATGAATGTAGTTATGTAACTATATGTATGGAATGATGATGTTTTGTAGCTGTTTATGTCTTTACTGTACTTGACTGTTTAACCCAGTGTCAACATTTTTTTAATCTGAGATGTTTATTATTGAACTATTCTGCAACAGGATGATGTATCTTCTGGGCTACATCGCCAAGGACAACCGTCTGTATCTGGGAGACAAGGACCTGAACGTGGTCAGCTACTCGCTGCTGGTCTCCGTGCTGGAGTACCAGACGGCCGTGATGAGGAGGGACTTTAGCATGGCCGACAGGGTGTTGCCCGGTATCCCCAAGGAGCAGAGGATCAGGGTGGCCCACTTCCTGGAGAAACAGGTCAGTGACTCTCTGATGAATTGTTTCAAACCCACCATGCGTCATGTTTGTATTTAACAGACAGAATCTTGTAAATGATAGCATTGTTTCTCTTGCAGAAGGCTCGGGGTTATGTGTGCTTCTCAAGGGCATCTTGGTGGCATGCGGCCCATTTAATCATACAGCTGTCCTAGCCAGGGGAGATATAGCAATACGAAATATTGCTTTGTGTTAATATGGCAACATCTTTGAACCAAAAGTAGAATAGTGATTAGCATAACAAAATGATCAGCCAATTCATGATTGATCGACATCAATTAATTCATTTATTTTTGAGAGTTGGTGAACTGGTAGTTTTAGTCACCCGTCAAGTATTTGCTACTGTGTTTGATTTCCTCTGTTTCCGTATCATTACAAAAGGAATAATTTTGTTTTTCTTAGCTACTTATCAGACAACACAAGCTCATTTTTTAACTTCTGACGGCTTTGACGTGCCAGCAATGTCATTATGTATGACATTTTATAGACCTACGATTAATCGTCACAATAATACCACATTTGTGTACACGCATATAATTCAATATGTTTAGGAGTGCTGGCATGTAAATGAGAGGATGTGTGTCGTGTCGTCCTTGACGCTGCCGCGTGCAGGGCTTCAGGCAGCAGGCCCTGGCTGTGTCCACTGATCCGGAACACAGGTTCGAGCTGGCTCTGCAGCTGGGAGAAATGAAGACCGCACACCAACTGGCCGTAGAGGCAGAGGTCAGGACACACACGCACTCACGCACTCACGCACGCACGCACACACACACACACACACACACACACACAGGCACACGCACACACACACACACACACACACACACTTTAGTCCTTGTGTGTGCATGGGGATGCAGTTAATCCTTTCTCATCCATTGCAATTTGCATATCCAAACCGCATGAATGCATTACTTCATGAATGTATTAACTGCTTTATAGCGCCTTGCAGGAACTGCACACAGCACTGGACATGTCTGCACTCTAGTGGTGCAGGAGTCATTTCCTCTAGTCATCTGCCGTATTGTTGGTTGTTTTTATCAGTGTTCTCTTGTTCGATTTATTAAGGAACACGACCCGGAAACAAATCTGCAATAGGTTTAGACACAAGATAACGTCATATCTCTGTGTTTCACAATGCACAGCGTACTCATATTTATGAATGAATGCTAAATCCTGACTGAAGTACAGGAGTTGTTCCGTGATCCTTGTTTTTGTCCTGTACCGTCTTCTCTCTCGCTGCAGTCAGAGCAGAAATGGAAGCAGCTGGCAGAGCTGGCTACTGCCAAGTCCCAGTTTGGCTTGGCCCAGGAGTGCCTTCACCAAGCCCAGGACTACGGGGGGCTGCTGCTGCTGGCCACAGCCTCTGGGAACTCCCACATGGTGGGCAAGCTGGCCCAGGGTGCAGAGGAGAAGGGCTGGACCAATGTGGCTTTCCTCACATTTTTCCTGCAGGGGAAGTCAGTATCTGAATAGGAAGACAAATGGCATAGGCAGTATTTTGCATCTGATCTTCTCTCTATAGCACTGCGTTGTCTTTTATTTGACTCAGATTGGAGAAATGCCTCGATCTCCTCGTCAAAACCAAGCGTCTGCCGGAGGCTGCGTTCCTGGCCAGAACATATTTGCCCAGCCACGTACCCAGGTGCGCTTGTTTTCTCAAGTTATGTGAGGGAGCGGCCAACTTCCGAATGCCTGAGGATTCTGTTTGACTTAATCAGTTTTCGTCTGTTCAGACTTGGCATGTCGCTCAGTAATAATGTTTGTAATAATTTGGCGGTTTGTTCAGATTTTCATCTGATGACATTATTTTTAATCATGTTCTTTAAAGTTAACTTCCAAGTCAATCAGTATCAGACAGAATGCGTGCTTGGCCGCGTGTTGTAAACTATAGGGAGCTGTGTTGCATGTAGTGGTGGTGACGTAATCTCTGCTCACCTGTCTTGCCTCCAGGGTGGTGAAGCTGTGGAAGGAGAGCCTGTCCAAGGTGAACCAGAAGGCGGCCGACGCGCTGGCCGACCCCACCCAATACAGCAACCTGTTCCCGGGCCTCCAGCAGGCCCTGCTGGCCGAGCAGTACCTGAAAGAGACGCATGTCGGAGTCAGGCCTGCAGCAGAGTACCCGTGCATTGTGGTCAGTCAGGAGACCACCGAAATGAGCGCTCCCCATAGACATGTTGTGACTGAAGAGATAAATAAATAAATATCAAGCCACGTAATTTCAACTTACTTCAAGATACCTTTTCATGTACAAAGATAGGATTGTGTACTTTGTTAGTTATGAGTCACTTTAAAGGTGCTTATCGCAAATAATGTTTGGCACCATAGCTGTAATAGTGAAGTGCATGTGATAATCCCATGGATTCTTGAATTGCAGTTTGCTGGCTTTCATTAGTTGTCATGTGCTTGTCTTTTTCATTTACAAGTCATTGACATGAGTTGACAGCTGTCTTATTTTTAACAGTTTTTTTCCCAATGTACATAATTCAAACGTGTGCTTCATGCTATGCAACCTTCCTAAGTCTGACTGTTTCTGTACACGCAGCCCAACGAGAACCGGGCTGTTCTGGAGGAGTCTGCAGGGTATGTGCCGTCGGGAGTGGCTACTGTCCCAGAGGTATATACACTGGCACTCTCATCAACAATCTCTCTCAAGCTAGCTCGTTCAACACACCCTCTGACCCAAACTGAAAATTGATCCTTGCAAGTGTTTGTAGATGGCCATCAAAGGCCATTCACTTGAAATAAATACGATCACAACTGAACACGAGCCCATGTGTTTCTTTCTTCTCAGGAATTAATAGAGAGCACAGATGATCAGCCCACGGCAGCAGTTGAGATGGTGGACGAAATACAGGTGGAGGAGCCTGTGGTTGACCTTGCTGTTCCAGCACCAGAGGAAGATCCCGCCCCAGAAGTAGTAGAAGATCTTGTCGAGATAGTCCAGTCCATTCCTGTGGAACAGTTCTTGCCATCCGTTGAGACAAGCATGAAGGGAATGTCTCTAGTGGCTGAAGAATCACATGCAGTGGGAGCCACGACAGCAGAGTGCGAGTCTGAAACACCTGTGCTAGTTTCCGTTGCTACGGTGGTAGCAACGGAAACCATTGTAACCGTAGTGGAAGCCTCAGGGGACTCCTCTGAGAAACTCACAATGGATGTCATAGCAACAGAAGCCATGGCAACCGAGGCCACAACAAAAGACACAGCGCCAGAAGCGGCAACGGATGCACCCGACACGGACCTCCTCAGCTTGGATTCAGTACCGCCATCTGCTGAGGTGGAGGAACTTATATCTTTCGGGGGCACCGAGGTGGATGTGCCTGTTCCAGTAAACCTCCAGGAGTTGGTTGCATCTTCAACGTCAAAGCAGCCAGGTGCCGCCCTAGATGCAGTTCTTGGAGAACCTCTACTGGAAGCAGAAGCAACAGGCGATCCAGCAGCAGCCCCCACTGGGACGCAGCTTGTGGAGAAGGACGCCGCTGAAGAAGCAGAGGATCCAGCTGAGGACCTAGAAATGGAGATGAGCGACGAGGTAAAGGCAACATAAATACCAGACCAGCCACAGCCGTGATCCATTTTCACATCGGTACAAGAGCAGGGTTAGAGCAGGTGCATTTACTATGGCCGTGTTCTGTTTAGTTACTTTACCAGTTTCACTTTTACTGGGGCAATCCAATAACTGTAGCCCATTTTGGGCTACACTTCAACCCTAACCCAATTCCGTTTTATTCTCTTCTTATTATTGGGCTTTGGATTGGATTGGTCATGATCAATGATCAATGCCTACCGGTTATTTGGATGGGATTTCAATGATTGTCCTTCTTTGCAGGGCATGGAGGATCTTGATTTGGACAACTTTGACCTGGATGACATCGAGAACGAAAACATCAATTTTGATGACGACTTCCTGAATTAACAGCAATGTGCTTGGAGGGTGGCGGGGTTGGACCAAAAAAAAGGGTTTCTCCATTAAGCTTTGTTGAACATAATGTTTCAATATCATTCCAGTCTCATCTACCAAATGAGCATTTTCTTGTTTACTTCCTCCAGTTTAAAGCAGCCAGTCTGGCTCTCTTCAACACGGTAATCAGTTGGAGAAGACCATTATTCAGGGTGACGTCGGAACGTTTTCTTTGTTGACCAAAGTTGTCTGTCCCTAGAGTGCAATATTTTGTATGTTTCGGGCAGAGTGCGTAGCTATGTCCAACTCATCTTAATCACCGGCAAGCCGCACCATAGGTTTTCTACTGCCGTCGCCTTGACTAAAGATCCGACCGCTTGTTGACTTGGTAAAAAGGTTTTTATAACTATAATAAGCAACGCAACGTTGTGGAAGTGGAGTTGTCAAAACTAGTCGTCAATGTCTGGAAAGAAACTGATGCTGCCTTTTGTCTCCCCGATAGGAACATTTGTATAATCACAGAAGTGCCTTCGTTTGAATTTAAATGTGGAAATTAAAATAAAGGTCTCCAAAACATGGACAAATTCCATTTGTAGTCATTAGACAAAAAAACAACACTGCTACAACCATGTACAAATACATGTTTATTATTGTTATGTACATCGGCAAGTTTGTATCCATGGGTGAGCTTGACTGTTTCGTTTGATTTAAAAAGTCTTATAATGTAGGCCTGATGCGTACTGGACATCCAACCGGGCTCTCTTTAGATTAGGAGCAGCCCATTCAAACACAGGGTGAACCTGGTTCCAGGCTACCGAGGACAGGTCACACGTGTCCTGCTGCTCTGTGTGTGTGTGTGTGTGTGTAGTTCTTGATGGAGGGCGGGGGTTGTATCCTTCAGACGAGCTCCAGTGATGCCGCTGAGCTCTTTTCGGTCTGTTCGTCAGCTTGCAGAGCCAACTCGATGTAGCCAGACCTCTGGGACTCCTTCTGAGCATAAATCTGGAAAGAAGACAGGGTCAAGAGGTCAGGAGCATTGCAGTATGGAGGGGTTGGATCACAGTTTCACCGTTTAGTCATGCAGCTAGTGCAGATGTGCTTCAAAAATACTTGTGTGCCATTAAAGCCCATCAGAATTAATGGATGAATCGACCATGACTTGAAAGAGGCCACAGTGGTGACTGAGCGTGTGTGTGTGTGTGTGCGCATGGCTTCACCGATAAGTTGATCTTTCTTTATGGCCGAGAGTCAAGTTGTCAGGCCTAATAGGAAGTGACGTGTCCCGGATCTGGCCCCGGGGTTCCCACACAACAGAGAAACCCTCTAGCTCGTCTCCCAGAGGAAACCTGGGAAGGCATCTCCTTGACCCAACCTCTGCGGAGACCCTGTCTCATGTTCTCCTTGCTACTTGTGAACTGTCATTCATTTGCACGGTTCAAGTCCAGGGTTCCCAATCCACCTACGAACCAGCATGCAAACGCACTCTTCCACAGGGGAGTTCTTCTTCCAACTGTATGTTGGACGTAGCTTTTCCTCACATTAATGAGAACAGCATTTAAAAACCATTCATGTGAAATATAGGTTTTGATTTATTTGATGTTTGTTTCTAATTCATGGTTGTGTCAACCAAATATTTCATACAATCAACTATTTTTAGGTCCTTTTTCTCAATTTTGTGGGAAAGTTCAAGGTTTCCAGGAGTCATTGTCATACTCAATACATTCAGTCAGACCAAGTTCATTAAAAAGAGTAGTCTGAAGAATTTCTGCTGAACTGTGCTCACCTTGAGTAGATCAGTGCCAGTGGCCTGCTGGCTGTGGGCCTCCTGGGCAGACTCACTGTTTGGGTGGACCATGTTGAAGAGAGACACCAAGCTGACTGCATCCTGTACTCTGAGGACACAGCAACAGGGGCCAACATGCTGAATCAAGTCACATGAGTAAACGCCAATTTGGGGATATACAAAGATGTTGGGTAATCAATATAAGTGTTGTACCCTAACCCGAAATGCCAAACACACATATAGGAAAAGTTACTCGTCATTTAGCAGATGGCTTCATCTTGCTCTAGGATGCCTATAGGTAGGCTGCAGAGTTTTGGGATTGAACCCAGAAGCATTTTGGCAGGGAGTAAAACACCCAAGCCACTAGAACATCCTGCTCCCCTACTAAAGGTACTAAGAGCCGTGTCGTACCAGTTTAACTCGGGTGGATATTTGGAGTATTAACTGCTTGAGCCTAGTCAATGAAAAAAAGATACAACTCACAACTTTCTCTGCAGCATGTCCACTATTAGTCCGTCCACCCTACGCACAGAGACCAGGTACCAGACCATGCCTCCGAAGTGCCTCGTGGAGCGCAGAAGATCGTACTTGCCATTCTTCTCCAAGTCCTCGTAGGTCTCTGTGTGAATCTGCACACAGGGGTACAGTGGTATGACGTTTTCAATTATTGTGCTGTTTTTATAAAGTCTTTTTTTTTCCATGTGTAAAACTTGGTTGTGTTTTTAACGGACATATACAGTCAATTTGCATGAATAAAGAAATCCCTCTTACCTTGATGTACTCTGAGGAGTCGGGCTCAAACTGAACCAGACACAGGTTTAACACATCTTCATGGCGGTCCTCGGTGAACACCCTCTGGCCCAAGGAGAGGAGGGAATGTCAAGGATGATGAAAAGAGTAGAAAGTTGTAGAAAATGGAAAGAAACGAGAGTATTTACTGTTTATCCTGTTGGGCATATTGATCACTTAGTAGTTCACTTAGTAAAATATATACTTCAAGAAATAATTGAATATGGGCAACGGGTTGTCTGGCAACCGGAAGGTTGCTGGTTCGATCCCCGGCTCCTCCTAGCTGAGTGTCGAGGTGTCCCTGAGCAAGACACCTAACCCTAACTTCTCTTGATGAGCTGGCAGGCGCCTTGCATGGCTTTGAGCGACCACGTGTACGAAAAGTGCTGTATAAAAATGCAGTCCATTTACCATTTGTATCTTCACATGATATCAATGGCAAACAAGTAACCAAAGATTCTGCGGTAACAGAGGCAATTGATTGAATCGGCGCTATTCTGAGTCGTGAAATACTTCCTGTGAGCTTTGAGAGCAGGCTAGGTCTTTGCCAAGGCGTACCTTGAGGTTTTCCTCTTTAAACAGGAGGGGTGGTGTGATCTTGCGTCCCTCTTTGGGGAAGTACACCTGGATGATCCGGTCTCTCTCTTTCCAGGTCGCCTTCCTCAGGACCCCGTTGGGCTCCCGCACCACGATGAACCGTTGCTGGTGGGGAACCAAGATGATGAAGATGACAGCATGCACCAGGACTTGATTTAGAACACATGGCATTAAAGCATACATAAAAAAAAACCAATATTGTAATATTGGAATACAACTAAAACTGTACAAGTGCCATGCATGTAGTGTTTAGTTCTTTCAAATATTTGACTTCACTTGTGCCAAAAGGCAGATGGAGATACAAACACACAAAGGTATGATAGAATGGCCTTACTCTGTGTGGGAGGCTGAATGTTATGTCAGTGAATACTATTTTGGCTGTATCCATGCCATCCAAGATTGCGTCCACCGATAATACATCATCAATGGGTTTCCTCTCTGGCAAAACAGGGGGCATCTTCAAAAGCTTCTTTGAGTGTTCTTTAGCCTGATTGGTCGCCTGAAAACACAAACACAAACTGAGTATCCAGCAGCCATGATGGTGAGTTCAGGATCAGAGGGGTGGTGGTGGGACTGCGTCGTACCTCCTCCAGTTGTGCGTCAGTCATTAGTTTGTAAGTTGGCGGCGGTCTAAGTTCTTGCTTAATCGGTCGGAAGACCTTTTGTAAATCCAGGCCTGTGATCTTAGTGAGGATGTCTTGCACTGTGGAGTCTGTGAACTGGGGTTTCGCATGGTTGTCTGTGGGAGCTGCAATCATACAGGAAACAACCAAAGAGCGATGAGGTATAATAAAATCAATCCATGCTAAATCCATGCATAATACTCTTATAACCTTCCATAAAGGGCACTTTTCCGACAGAAACACGGCATATCCTTAACTAAATAGCTGTCATTTTGCAAACCCATTTCTAGAATACAAGCTAGCTTCACAAGGTCAATCTACGGATAAAGTGTAGCTTCCCATTTCAGTCATGAATACATGGCACATAACTTACTGTTGTCAGCTGCCTCTCTACAAAACGTCCTAATGCAACACTTGTTGACACTGCCTTTAATTTTGTGAACATTTGTAATCCGGGAATATCTTAGAAATAAGCACCGTGCTGCACCGTGCGCCGCCATATTTGTTATTACCTCATTCATTGAGCGGATGTAACCCGGACGTGACTTTGACGTGGACATGAAGTGTAGGATATGATGGGGAATGTAGTCTTTAGGGAGGACATGTAGAACAGTTCCCCCTGCTGGTTGCGTTCAAACTACCGGGTGAAATGCATAGATTTTTAAAAAGTACTTTATAGGCTGTATTTACAAAACGTCAGCATTCCTATTCATGGTTAAAATGCAATATATATATATATATTCTGCCATTGGGGCTATTAAGAATAAACAGTAGGATAATTTATTTTTTTACTGTAACATAAGTTTTATTTATACAGATCTTTTTTGTTTCCTTGAGCTCAGCCTCATTCAAGGAAATTCAGGAAATGGTCTTCTAGTGTTTTGATGCTGTTGGTAATGACTTGGCTGTTCACGCACGGCAATGGAGTTGGAAAATAGTTGAATTCAGTATTTTTCCACACTGTATTAATTTATGTTGTAGGTGTATTCATAAATCCATGTTTCGAAATAAAGGAACAAGCGTCTCTTGTGCTGGCTCATTGTTAATATGATTCATGTGTCTATGTTAAACTCTATTCAATAGAACAAGTTTCAAGCACTCATAATTGCCAGGTTGACCCCTTGCTGGTTAACAACAAGATAGCCAGGATAAGATGCTACACAATGCTAAGTACTATTTTTAAATGTCGGGACGTACGAACATAAAGAACATACAACTTTAGGTCAGGTCAGAACCTTTTCTGCTTGAAATGTATGCTTGAAATTGTGTGCGTATTTGCAGTTACCAATATTATTTGGTAGGATTAAGACAAGAAATAACCAAAATCAGGTGGAGTACTGATATTTTGCTGAGACTTAAAGCAATACATCTGTAATATAAAACCACCTGATTGACGTGACACTGAAGTGGACCCAAACCCCAACACCACTTGTGGTGGATTGGTTTGCGTTAGATGACTCTCTAGGTTAAACGCGTGCTATTGCGTGTATCTCTGATTGGATTAGTGCTATGCCTTGATTTGCTCTCCAGATGGCGGTGTCCTACCAACTAATATCGCGTGCACAGCATGTCCGCTCAATTTCAAGCACAGATTTCAAGCAGGCAAAGTTTCGCCTTTTGCAAAGAAGACACAAGACAATCTTACAGATGCACATAGTGTTTATCCTTGAGACGTGGGTCTGTTTACATAAATTCCAAACTGTCTTTACAAGGTGTTCCTGGAGTTTCTGATAACTAAAAAACTGAAAACCGAGCGGATGATAACTTTGTTCTGAACGCGTATTGTCATTGGCATGTCAATTTAGGCCGCAGTGTTGCTGCAGTTTGATCATACAATATTTGATCAGACTGCTGTTCTTGTATGTAATTGGTAATTGGTAAAAACAAACTCACCATTAAGCATTTGCCCTTTCAGTGAATTGTGCACACAAATGTACATACGATTATGGCATGTATGTAATAATTATTGAACATATATTTAATTTGATCACATGGATTACAAAATCCAATTGAGCCGAGATGTCTCAGTTCTGTAGCATATTGTAAATGTTCTGCACCTTGCAGACTCTCTGGGACGCACTGTAGTATGTTGCTGGATGCTGATGGTGGCATGGCTCCACACTCCATGCAGGAATAAGATGTGCGTCAAAGGGTTTCATTAGAAATACACATGCGTTTAAACCTGTGCTAACGTACTCACTGCAGCCATTTTGTTTGCTCAAACCTATTTGAACTTTTTCACTGCAGTCAACAACGTGGTTTTTTTTTAAGATAAGGTCAATCCGGACGACTCAATCAATCCAAGGATTTTCTTTTTCTTTCAGAATCAAATCAGAAATTCACATAAATGTGAATTTGCAGCAGTGAAAACTACAAACATAGTAGATTTAAATGTATAAACATGTATAAACATTGATGTTTGTTAAAAGAATTAAATATAGACACCCGTATGAATGGTGACAAATAAATAGCAACGTTTGCACATTAAGTCCAACCTACACAAAACAAAGATGGATTTGTAAATGCCTACAAACCAATGGAAAAAGCTATCAATGTTCACTGATGG
>OMKP01086370.1:0-10443 GCA_900302375.1 Bathygadus melanobranchus | reverse complement strand
CGTCTCCGGCTCTAGACACACAAAGGGACCTACAACGTGGCATACACACATTGAATTCAACATGTGTAAAATGTATGTGTGCGTGCGTGAGTGTGTGTGTGTGTGTGTGTGTGTTTGTGTGTGTGGGCATGAGCATGTCTGTGTGTTTAAGTGTGTCTGTTTGTCTGTGTGTGTGTGTATGTGTGTGTGTCTGTCTGTTTATCTGTGTGTTTGTCTGTGTGTGTGTCTTTCTGTTTATCTGTGTGTGTGTCTGTGTGCTGTACGGTATAATTTGCTGATTTTGGGGGAAAGGTCGTTCCCTTGGGCCTGAGTGTGTGTGTCGGGGACATCCACAGGCTTGGCATACACACCAAGCCACAACCATCCAATTATAACTCTAACAAATAAGGGGTAAAGGTCGTGTGACAACAAGCCAGGCTTTAGTGGCCAGACTAACGTTGAAATTATTTTTGTTTGCTTAATAGATTACCCAGAGGAGTCCACTGTGTGACGAGACACTTGGTGGCCTTGGTCATATTGGCCATTTGGAACTGTTAAGAAAGATACCAGCCCTTCCGTTAGACATAATATCAGACATACTGGCAACCTTGGATTTCTTTAACGTTTTTGATTTTAATTGAACAGAGCCACTGATTGGTCTGCACAAGATGTCCTTGTCATTCTTTGGCCAGTGATGTCCCATTAAAACCAACCCTGGAACACAAATCCCTGGGAAAATATGTGCTCGATTTAATGCAGCCAGCAGGCAACCCATGTCCATTCAGAAATAAAACATTGGAAATATTTATTATGATAACAAAAGAACAAAAGAACGTATCACAACAATAAGCAATGCAGGGTTCAATCAATATATGATCAACGGTCATTAACACTTTGGTTTTGTTGATAGGAATTCTTTCCTATCTTTCCACAGGAAAGTATTACATGGGACAATATAAATATATATACAGAGAAGCAGAATGAGAGGACGACGTCTACAGCAGTCAGCATGACGACTCCTCGTGAATAGTCTACTACAAGGTTCCATTCCAGAAAAATACAATGAAAAGTTAAAAAACAAACTAAGACAAAGGGTCAAGAGACGGTAAGTAAGAGAGTGAGAGTAAGCTCTTTCTTCCTCACTCCCGTCGGACGCAGCGGTGTCAAAAACACGTCGAGAATTTCAATGAGAACCGCGAAGCCTTCGGCGTGGAGCGGCGAACACAGGAACGAGAAAGCCATCTTCCTCTGTCTATTTAGAGAGGAGCCCTGCACGCACCCGCCCCTGTGCACTGTGTTGCTAGGCAACACGTTCAATTCCAGTGTTCTGTACATCTAAAGAAAATCGGGGGCTTCTGTGCAAACCTACGAATCATCAGGTCTTCAATGAGACGGGCTGCCCTCAGCCTCCCAATGCCAGAAGACGAAAGTGAATGCAGAAACGACATCAATAACGCTAAGTACTGAACGACAGCCACAAGCAACACACACACACACGCCCTGAAAAGCTGTTCTTAAGACAGCATACATCGACTGTTGGGGAAAATGAACAAAAACCTCACCGCCAGGACCAGCCTGTTTCCATGCGTCGACGCCAGCTAAACTCAATGACTGTAGACATGGTGGAACCCGAGCAGAACCCCACCAGCAACAGAACGGGACATTATTGACATGAAAGTATTGATTTCAAAGGTTCGGACGTAGATTTTTTTCTCTTCGGTTCGGTTGAAATACACATTAGCAGGGAAAATTTAAAACAAATATTACGAAGTTTATTTTTTGGCGTAATCCAAAAGGCCAACAAAAACAAAGACCTAATTCAGTTAATTAACAGGACGTTGACTCATTGAGTTCATCTTCCTCCGTTCGCTCTGTAACATGCCGGACCCCCGGACCCGACCCCTCACTCACTCACTCACTCACTCTCTCTCTCTCTCTCTCTCTCTCCTGACTCATTTGAGTTCCCATAAGGTGTTCAGACAGACATCTGTTTTCAATTCCTTATCTCACATCAAGGTCACCTGTCAGACCACAAACCAAACCCTCTCACCTTCATCAGCTGTGATCAAACTGTTCAAGACCGGGCAGGAGCTAATACTCAAACACAGAAACCTAATCCTTGACAAGATGACGTCCACTCATAAAGTGCATACTGTGCTCTCTTTACAGAGCCGCGAAAGATTCTTCAAAATGTAGAAAGAAAAGAAAATATTTTTAAAAGATTGCGGCCGTCAGAGACAACACACAGCCAGCCTGATCGGCAGTCTGCATATCGGCCTTTTCAAAATGTTTTTGGTTCCACATAAAACGACTCCTCAACCCCACCACCCCCCCACGGTCCAGACATTCTTCAGTCCTCTGCCGACGCTACATGATGACGCAGCTCTTGGCGTTCTCCTTGGTCTTGAAGGCGGACGCCAGGAGGCCCGTGCCGTTGGACAGACGGAGCAGCCTCTTGGAGAGCCTGCGCACCGGGCTGGCCTTGGGGGCCGGCGGCAGCTTGTTCATGCAGGCCAGCGCCGCCGAGCGGAACGCGCCATGGACGCTCTTCTCTGACGTGAAGGCGGAGCACTCCAGGTAGGCCTCGGCGCCCAGCTGTTTGGCCATGGACACGCCCTGAGGGTGAGGAAGAAGGGAGAGACTAGTTGATTGGCCGGTTGGCATGACGTGACGGTGACATGTCCACAGTCCCATAAAGAAAGTCACCTGCTCGTGGGAGACGGGCGTGTGTTTGCAGTTGGACAGATCTGTTAGCGTGCACACGTCGGTACGCAGGTCCGTCTTGCAGCCAATCAGAATGATTCGTGTGGTGGGGCAGAAATCCAGGATCTCGGCCTTCCACTGCAATACAGAACAAGACAAGGATACCATTATTATCATACACTGTAGCTGGAAAGAAATGTAGAATACCTTGATTGGTGTGAATATGTATTGGTTTATACATTTATTTTGAAGGGACAGCACAATGCATATATTGTTCCAGAGTTAGCAGAGTTGTACACACCACAAACATTTAAATAAAAACATCAATACGTTACCATTATCTGATTGAATACAGTGTTGGAAAATATACTATTACAGAATTAAAATACATACATTCTGTGATTAAATAAATGAAACACCTCTAGGTACAACTCTACAATTAAACACAACTGTACAGCAGAACACACTTCTTCCTGCCTAATAGTAGTAATGCAGGTTAGGGATGGGCAATATCTCCACACGGGTAACTGAATATCTAAATAATGATCACATAGCTTCCTGGTAGACCTGCCTACTGTACGTTGGGTTTCCCCTCAGCATTTCATGAATTAAAATGTTATAAATAGCGCTCTCTCTTGGCATTACATATAATCATATAACGTACGATTATTATTCCCTCCCTAAAAAAACGATATAATGTTCCAAAGCAAAGGAAACGGTATCGTATATGCCGGGAGGAATGTGTGGAAGAGTGAACGGACGTGAAGGAGTCTACCTTCTTCAGCGAGCTGTCCACAGTGTCGGGTTGGCTGGTGTCGAAACACAGCAACACTGCGTCCGAGTCGCTGTAGCACAGGGGCCGGACGTTGTCGTAGTACGGAGAGCCTGAGTGTCAACAATACAGGGAAGGTATTTACAACACAAGCAGGTAAAAATGAGCAAGCGTCGCCCTTGAGTCATCGACAGTTACAGCGCTAGAAGGGAGCTGTGATTTTCACAACAAATACGTGCCCGTTCACTGTTACAGAATGTTTTAGGGGCCACTAAAGACAATCGAGGGCCGCGCGCCACCACAGCTGTCTCACCTCCGGTCACCTGACTCATCGTGGTTGCATTCATATGACTTCATAAATAGGTTAAGAGGAAGAGGAAGAGGAAGGAGGGCTAAAAATACACCCAGGAAAACCCTCTCTACTGTGTTTTTCCACCAATCTAATCACTTATAGCACACACACACACACACACACACACAAACACAGAAACTACAGTTTTGTTTTCTACTACTGTCCCTTGGGAGTGATAAGGAAGCTTCCCTTGTTTTTCCTGCTTATATAGAACAGATGTAATACAGGCTAATAAATGTAATAATATATGTCATATGTCTTATGTAATACAGACTTAGGGAAGGATGTGTCAACCGAAACAATCAAACTGTCACAAGCTTGGCTTGAATACCTGTTGAATACAGGCTGTTTTAGTGGAAGCACAATTGATGAATATATTTATATCTGATTATATATATATATATATAGTCTACTGCCTGGACACACACAATCACACACAGACACACACACGGCAGGGCGGCAGTAGCTCAGGAGGTAGAGACGGTCGTCTGTCTACCTGGAAGGTTGCTGGTTCGATCCCCGGCACCGCCTAGCTAATTGTCGAGGTGTCCCTGAGCAAGACACCTAACCCGATGAGCTGGTTGCTACCTTGCATGGTTGACGTCGGTGTATGAATGGGTGAATGTGAGGCAATGTAAAGTGCTGTGGATAAAAGCGCCATATAAATAAGCTATTTACAGACACACACACACACACAAACACAGGCACACACAAGCTGCTTAGTATTTAGTTGAGCTAGCACGTTGATTCAAGCAGATTACCGTCACGACAACAAAGGGACAGAGACAGAGACGTGAGGAGCCATGCAGCCCCTGAACCCCTGAACCCCCAGCCAGTAGACTTCTAAGCCTGCTTGTTCGTTGATGAAACACGGTCACCTTTTCCCATCGCAACACTGGGATAAGATCCGTGGCAGTTAGCTCACCAGCTACGAGGACATGTGGGTGACCACAGGATCTCTACTTACACAACAGCAGACTACAGTGACTCTTAAGCTAACAGTACACAACATACCAGATCCTCCTTTAGTGTGGTGTTGAGAAAATGTTCATATTTCGTAGGCAATGTTTTCCCACGGTGAAGGAGGACTACGGGAGAGTCAATAAAGTATTTTTACATTCTGGTTGACACAACGCAGCAAGGTCAGCTTGATTCTCCTGGCTTACCACGTACAGTATGTCAGCTTCACACACAGACACGCACGCGTGTACGCACACACACACACAGACACACACACACACTTGCCGCACTTACAACACACACATGAGCGCGCACACATACACACACACACTTACCACACACACGTGCACGCACACACACACACACACACACACACACACACACTACACTCGACACATGCTCACACCTCCACCTCCTGTCCGTCCGAGGCAACCCCCTCTTCCTACTGTGAAGCAACCCCCCTGATTGGCACTATCACCTTCCTCCAGTCTGAGGGAGAGCCAGCAAACGTTACCAAACAAAGCCGTCTCCAGTCACACCCACCAGATTACCAGCAGGCCTATTGATTCGGCTTACATCATTTTCCTTTTTCTGGCGTACAAAGGTTGTAATTATAGGATCTTTACTTATAATACTCTTTCTTTTGGAGGCAAACACAAAACACTGTGACTGTTAACGTTTGGTGTTGGTTTAACTGGATCTGCTTATTAGCTATTCCCCTTGCTGGGCAGGGCTATGTTATCTGAGCTGAATACAACATAACAGTGTTTGTATTCAAACTATTGGGATAGTTTACTTAATGAAGTTGAACGGTAAGCCCTCTGAAGAGAAAACAATGAATTGAATCTCTTGTTGTGTATAATCCTTGCCATGGTTAACAGATCATGGGGGAATGCTTTGCTACCTGGACTGGTAAATGGACTGCATTTATATAGCGCTTTACATTTGCCTCACATTCACCCATTCATACACCGACGGCGGTGTCAACCATGCAAGGGAACAACCAGCTGGTCGGGAGCAGTTAGGGTTAGGTGTCTTGCTCAGGGACACCTCGACAATTAGCTAGGCGGAGCCGGGGATCGAACCAGCAACCTTCCGGTTGCCAGACAACTGATCTACCCCCTGAGCTACTGTTGCCCTACACTGGTACACCATAGTCCATACATCTAGTCATAGTACATTAGTACATCTACGTCACTTCTGATGCAACACACAAAAGGAATGGAGCATTAATATTGACTAGATAAAATGAGCTATAAATGTCAACAGGAACACGACTAAGTTAGCCTGAAACTACCAACATGTTTCCCTCACTATTCCACTGATCTCTTTGCCAATGGAGTTATAAAACCAGGAAGTATTTCAACTCGTCAACATACCCGTGATGCACCTCCACATATATAATCATCACCTTGTCTTGTTTTGTATGACTTAAAACAACATCAAACAGGTTTAGGTGTGTTAAGAAGAGGCTACTCTTCAGACGTGTTACTCTGGATGGGAATCAAAAGGCAGCTGCCGCTGAGTCTGCTCACAGGGCTGCAGAGGAGCAGTAAAACAGGATCAACAGATAGTCATCTCTGGGACGGCACTAACGACATCAACCATTTAGGGAAATCATGTGGGTAAGACAATGGTGAAGATAAAGCACCATTCACAGCTGTGTAGCAACTCTGCTGGGGCCATTCTTCTGATGGGTGTTTTGTACAAACAATATAATTTACACGTCTATGTAAATTCAGCGCTAAAAGGAGGCGGTTTAGCTGTATTGTACTGAAACTGCTGTCTATTTACGTCCATTCTAAAATGAAACAACACTTAATGACAGAACGTTGCCTTATTCAATCTTTTACGAGCCTGATAAAGAGGCTTGTAAGGAAGTTACAGGGAACCTATGTTGTATAAGGTTTTGGCAGACAGATACAGCAGACACGTGACAGATACCGGGCTCCTAACTGAAGGTACCTGATGTGTCCCAGAGGCTCAGCTCGACGCGCTGCTCTTCAAGCTCCAGACTGGCTGTGTAGTTTTCAAATACTGTTGGGACGTAGGTCTGAGGACATACAATAATAATATTGTTATTGACAAGTATCGGCGGTTTGTAAGCCTAAACGCAATAGGCTATGTGAAATAAAAATGTGAGGAACATAAAACCATCGACTCTGAACTTATGTTTATTTATGGCTATAATCACCAGATATGTATAACAGTTTTGCTATCCAAATATATACATATAAATAAATAACATAAATAAGTGAATGCATCTGTATAGATCTTGTACTAGGCGTATTTGTCTTAAATACACATACCTCTGGGTAGCAATCCTTCGCCAAGACTTGTAACATCGCTGTTTTACCGCATTGAACATCCCCGACTAGAACAAGTTTGCATCTCGCCACAAAAGGCTGTGTAATTAGTCTTCTTTCCTTCATTGTATTGACAATATCTACTGCGCCGAAAACAAATGGAGACGATGACTGACAAAGAGCAACGACAAAAACACAAACTTGAGCAGACGCTCGTCGGGAAGCTGAGTCCGTTGGAGGTAAATATCACTGAACTACACAGAGAGCTGCGCTGCGCAACTTTATACCGTCGCGTCAGCCAATCGGATTCGCCGTAGACAAGATCAGCTTCCCGGAAGATAGAGCGGTGATGAGAGCATCCACATGACTCCATCAGTCCCAACTAGAGTATCTACATGAGTCCATCAGTCCCAACTAGAGCATCTACATGAGTCCATCAGTCTCAGCTACAGCATGTAGCAGGCGGCATATTATAACGTTGTATAACGTTGTATATACACGGATTCTGAACTTAGTGAGTAAGTTCAAGTTTTCCTCAAAGAAAATTGAAAAACAATGTCTGACAATGAAATATGTTTCTGATATATAATTTTATATGTTGAATGATACAGCAATAGATACAGCTAATTCACTTGGCAAAGAAAGATAACGTAAGGAATCAGTATTTTACTCTAACGAAGACAGACAGGTTGTACGATTTGGTCTGCCAAGGTAACCTCGGCTAGTCCTCTCGTGTGTGTAGGGCCTAATCAGAAGATCAAGAGCAGAAAGAAAATTACACTGTGTCCTGCAGCCAAATGATTTGCATAATTCAAACAACATATGGTTGCAAGGTCTTGTATTATGTAAATGAGGGTGCGATTAGCGTGAGCTCGTACACATAGGGCCAGGCCTACATTGATTGCTTACACTGATATCTAATAAGACTTTAAATGTGGTATTGCTGTTCCAATAACGTTTGGCACGCCATGTGTTCATGGTAGCCTACACAAGAGCATAGACTGTAACGCACGAGGGTCCCTAAGTTGTAACGTTACAACAGTGTTAACCACAAAACTGTGACATACATTTACTCAATGACGAGGCCAGGCCTTATTTTAAATTAATTTAATTCCTGGGAATCAGTTTACAGTTTACATGATCTGGGTTGGGCAAGACAAGGCAATCTATGCCTTACATTGAGTCAACATTTTAACCTGCATCAACATCGCAACGTGGCCTACTTTGGAAGATTTTAAAAAGCCAATGCTTGTTTCTGTGTCTAATCAGTCAAATGTTACCCGGTAACAGCAGGACCCTGCAGTGTGCGTGTGTCTGTGAGGAGTTTAATCAGTTTGTTTACCAATCCAGTAGATCTACAGACAGACCACGTTCAACACTTACAACTCTACAAACAGAGCGCACGTTGACTCCAACGTTCATCTAAAATCTGATTTGTGAGACTAACGTCACCTTAATGCAGAATGCAGCATAAACGGCAATATAAACCATCATGTTATGGAGTCCCTGCTTTACCATAGCCTTGTTTAACCCAGTTTACACGAGGGTCCCTAAGTTGTAACGTTAGCTAGCTTGTAACGTTACCTTGTATATCTTCTGAATGACACTGCCATCTATTAGTGAAAAATACTCCAACAACTACTAATGATTAGCTTGCTTGAAACATGTTGAGTTTGTTGTCACTTGGTGGTGATATCTGTGGGAAAACATATGGATATCACCAGCTGTTTTACACTGCACTGGGCAGTGCTTCAGCCTTGACCCAGACACCACTAGTCAAACAGCAGAGGCTCTGGGCAGTAGTGTGAGTACTAAACTAGTGTTTGTTGGATGGCGATGCACATAGATGTTATTGTGGTGTTGTTTGAATAGATCTTCTCAGATCTTCTCAGATTTTCTTAAAAACAAAACAAGCAAATGCGAATTAATTAACATATATGCAACATGTAGGTTAATATATTTGTAATAGTATATATTATACACCATTCAGCTATTGATGCTGAATTGTAAACAGTCAATACACCAGCGATGTTAGTAGATATTATCTAATTGATGTTCTGCATCTGCCCAGAGCCTTTAGTTTTCGTTTTCCCTTTATTCTGACACGATTTAACAAAATAAAATTATCCACACGTAATGTGCGAACCTATGAAGCCCAATGCTGCCCCCTGGCGGCAGTGCACAAACAGTGCACATTAAACGTAGCCCTGGGAAGCTGAGTCTCAGCTCACAGGAAATTGACAGATGGCAGGAAACTAAGAACTAAAAAATACAAAATAATAAAAATGGTTTCGACAGTAGAGGTCCCTATATCACCATGTATGATCGGTATGATTTTTATTTTTATTATTTATTTGTATTTTATATATCTTACTAATTATGTATGTTATGTATTTTTAAAGTGGGATCTGCGAAAACCAAATAATGAATCCCTGAAACACTCCATTGACGTCGAACTGCACGATCTTTGAGGCGCAAAAGAACATTCACTTGAAAGGATATTATATTATTGAATTATGGTGACAATGAAACCCTTTGAATATGTGGTGAACTTTATTATCCTTATAGACACCTGTTATGTTCCTAAACAAAAATTCGCTCAATCCTCTCTATGTTTTTTTGATGTAGAGGATTTTGTTGTAGGGTTTTTTTGATGTAGGTTACATATTTTGATGTAGGTTACATATAGGTTACTTATCGAGTCTCTAATTTCATTGGAAAATGTATGCTGGACCGCTGTATTTTTGTATTATTGTGTTGTCCAAACTCTCTCCCACCTGTGAAACTGTACCGACATTCTTTAGATATCTGACATAGCTGCACGCTTCGGGAATTATGAGAATTATTCATCTTAAAAGGATATCAGCCATCAGCATCAATTCCTGGCTCAAAAGATGTTGTTTTTGGCATCCGAAAATAAAGGACCATTTTGTAGGCCTTGCCAACTCTAGAGTTATCTATAGATAGGCCTGTCTATAGGCCTACTTATTTATTTTTAAGTCACAACGGAGCCTACTTCAGAAGATTTGAAAAAGACAATACATTTTTCTGTGGCAAATCAGTTAAGAGGACTGCAGTGTGTGTGTGTGTGTGTGTGTGTGTGTGTGTGTGTGTGTGTGCGCGTGCGTGTGTGTGTGTGTGCCCCTCGGATCTCCGTGGAGCTCAGAAGTCTCTCCCTAACTAACTTTGATTGATTGTAGTGACATCTCTAAAGAGTACAGCGGTTTAAAAACCAGTGCTTAAAAACGTGACACACGGAAAATGTAGAACGCAGTGGACACACGGATTTTGTCAAATGTAATTTTTTAATTTTTTATTGTAATTTAAATATAGCTGAAACTGCATTTGTGCTCCCGGTATGAAGAAAATAA
>OMKP01086366.1:5878-20221 GCA_900302375.1 Bathygadus melanobranchus | reverse complement strand
AAGAGTTGTGATTTGGTGGAGCGACTTTCTCCACTGTAAGCAGTGCTCCGCTTGTCCGACTGTCTGTGTGAGGAAGTCTACTCTGCTGTGGTCCAATCACATTCAGCGTACCATCATCTCCATGACAACGGAGTTGTTGTTTTTTTTACGAAAACACTAAGATTTTTTTAAAACTTTATTTACGCAATGGAATTTACAGCTGTCAATCTGCGCTGTCAGCTCTATTCCATTGTGTAAATAAAGTTTAAAAGTTAAACAGCGCAGAACAGTTTATGAGTTGACAGCACAGCTAGTTTTGTCAGCAATTAGCTAGTAGCCTAGATTTCGAACGTGAATCAAGATAAAATGTCATGTTCAAAGGTGGCCAGTAAAAGAAAAGTCGACAGTGAAAATCGGCAATTCAAAGAGGAATGGATTGCAAAATATGTATTCATCCTCCCTCCAACGAGCACCAAACCGATGTGCTTAATATGCCAAGAAACAGCAGCTCTTGTGAAGAGTGCCAATTTGGAACGCCACTATGAAGCAAAACTGTTATTTTGAAGCGACCTTTGGCCCTTGAGCCAAAAGGTTTGCCCATCCCTGGCCTATATCAATTGCACAATGCATGCAGGGAGAACATGCAACCTCCAGCTGAGTCACAATGATGAATAATGAACCACCATTCTAATGCTAGTCACCATGCTAACCATTGGACCTGGGTTGCCACCTCTGATTCACAAAAAACCTGGACACAGACAAAAATTACCTATCGACCTTTTCAGCTAGGTTTTTTTATCTACTTTTTTTCTATTTGTGTTGCCTAAAACCCCTATTTTAACACATTTGAGATTGTTCTAAGGATTAAAATCACTGAACAATTGTACAATTAATAATAATACATTTGCATTTTGACAAAATTTTTTGGGGAGGAAGTGGAGGAACGCCATTCCCTCACGTCCTACGACAACTGATGACAACAAACCAATGAAGGGCAGATGTACATGACAGCTCACAATCTGATAGGCAGAAGCAGGGTGGGACTGGGACTTAAATATGGCCCAGGACTTAGAGACCAGCCCACCACCCGTGTACAGTTCCTAAATACATATATTTTCATATATTCTTATTCAATGGCCAGCTGCTTGCACCTGGTCATTGTAATGCCACATTGCCTACAACTAATTACAACTCATTTCCACATAATAAATCTGTTAACTGTAACTCTATTCTCTTCTGTCTCTACTCTATCTATATGTACACACTTGCATTGCTGAACCGGTCGTAATCTCTGCACGGGGCCCTGCCACGACCGCCATCACACCATCCATCTCTGTCTCCCCATTCTCAGCGCTGCGTTCATATGCAGAGCTAAAATACATTCGTTAGACCATTGCATTTGATAACAAATAGATAACAAAAGGCTACTTAAAAACCAACAAAGCGATGTTGTGCAGATCTTAACCCCATGTACAGTATTTCTTAACGAATAACTTTTCAACCATTTTTCAACATCATTTGGGGTCTAACTGACGAATGCTGACAACAATTTTTGAAATTGTTCCAATATTGAGCAGCCGCAAAACGTCTCTTTGGGGCAATAGCGTCCATTAATGTACGTCCTCTAAAAGTGTTTGTTTTTGTCACTGACAGCCTCAGATTGTTATAAGTGTTTGACAACATTATGGAAAGGGTCCCTACAGAGAAATACAACTTTTTTCTGTACCTTTCACTTGATCTGGTCTGTTTGTTATTGTGTCTAAGTCTCTCTCAAGAGAAATCTCGCTCTGAAATCTCATGAGAGTTGAGTTGTTGCAGGAGGAGAACAGTGGAAACTTGAGTGAGAGTTGGAGAGAGGAGTGCCGAGTTTGTTGTGTTGGACTACAGAAAGTGTTATCTAAAATATTTTCAATGTCATGGCTGAATAGTTAGCTGATTTCGATCTGACAATCTGAGATTGAACCTACTTGCCCACTGCTATGTCTGGTATGACAAAATCTCTCAATGCAAATCTCAATGTGACTTGCACTCAGTAGGTCTACAACAGATCATAAAAAGGGACATTCAATGGAAAGCCGATGGGTGGCAACCCTACATTGAACCAACATGCAAACCCTAGGCACCATGGTAGCCCTAGCAACCAGGCTAACCATGAGCAAACATGCTACCACTAGTCAATTTGCTAAACATTGAACGCTGAATGCCAATCCTTATCACCATGCTAACCCTGGTCACCTTACACACCACTGAGGCAGCAGCATGTCAATCCTAGTCACCATGCAAACCACCAGCCGAGTATCCATGTATCCATGTCAACGGGACTCCGTACGTTCAACTAGCAATAAGCACTGCACACAAGAACTCTGTCATCATTTTGTCATTTTAGTATTAATTGCCACAATAAACGGCAAATAAATACAAAAAATCCCAGAGCTGAAAAATTGGACCTAATTAGCTTTGAGAACATTTGGTATGTATGTTTGATAAGCTCAGTCATGGAGAAACCACATCTTGCCATATTTCTTTTACAGAAATAGCTAATAAGACAGATACAAAGAATAACAAACAATTCATCTTTGTTTTTGACATTTAATGTCCAACTTCTATCCCCAAACTCCAGATTTGACACGTTATGGTACACAACTTTGCCCAAAATGTCTCTCCTAATGAATCCCAGCGGGTCCAGAGTTTCTCTGGTAACCCGACAAATCTCTGGAACTTCAATAAGAGGCTGAGTGGTCACATAAAGTGTTACAGGGCACAAATTAATGAGTACAAGAAATGGCCAACAGCATTTAATCACACACCATCCTTACAGTACAAAGTTTAAGTCGGGCAATGGACGGGAATAAGTAAGTACCAGAGCGAGGGGTCTTTAAACAAAAGTAAGCTCTTCGATACAGTGGATCAAAAGTCACAAAGTAGAAGTACAGATAGTTTGAAATGTAGCTAAGAATCACCGTGAATCTATTTGGTTATTGATCAGTGCAAGTGTATGAAAGGCTTTCTAAAGTAAATTAAACAAAACTAAATACACTGAAATCTTTGACAGGTCTTCGGCAAACCATCTCCTTCTCTGAAACATTTAAGCGCAAAAAATAACAGTAGCAGGGGCCAGGATTAAAGTGTTTGACTCCCAGCTAAAAGGTTCTGGGTTTAAACCCCAAATGTCCACAGTCTACCTGTAGGCGTTCTTTAGCAAGCTGCACTAGCATAGCCCCCTACCTGCTCATTAATGACATTTACATGAAAGAAAATCACTATAAATCGTGTGGGAGAAAAGTGTCTTCAAAATATCCTATAGATATTATTTAGTTGATCTTTTGATTCATTTGATCCGGTGCCTCAAATCATTACATCTAGATATAATGCCGTCTCCTGCAGTGTATCACAGTTTATCCTGCAGGGCCAGTCGAGAGCACTCCAATTTCTACCTTGCCAAATGGGATCAGAGGGTGTCTCTTTTTAAATGGCCTGCCGCTTTCTCTTTCCCTCCCTCCCCTGTCTCTCCATCTCTCCCTCCATCTCTCCTCCGTCTCCATGTATCTCTCTCGCTCTCTCCCAGGTCCTGGTATCCCCCCAATGTATGATCGCCCCTGGCCATGAATGATTCAGCAACTTCTCCTCACTTCCTCTGAGACTCTGGGTGTGCGTTAACTCTAGCGCCAGTCAAAACTGTGAAGTTAGGAAGAGGAGGAACTCCCACAATGTCATGTCAAATGCTATTACCTTTTGCATACCTGACTTGGGCAGTTATGACATACATATAAACCCAGCCTGCGAGATCTGGGAAAGTTGCTGTAGTGATGTCCTTAAATTGTATACCTCTATTTTACCACCAGCTATCATTTGAAATCCACCCTATAGTGATCACAAATGGGTGTTTCCACCCAAATGGTAAATGGTTTGCATTTAATGGTAAATGGACTGCATTTATATAGCGCTTTTATCCAAAGCGCTTTACATTTGCCTCACATTCACCCATTCATACACCGACGACGGTGTCAACCATGCAAGGTAACAACCAGCTGGTCGGGAGCAGTTAGGGTTAGGTGTCTTGCTCAGTGACACCTCGACAATTCGCTAGGCTAGGCAGAGCCGGGGATCGAACCAGCGACCTTCCGGTTGCCAGACAACCGCTCCACCTCCTGAGCTACTGTCGCCCACATTTATATGGCGCTTTTATCCAAAGCGCTTTACATTGCCTCCCATTCACCCATTCATACACTGACAGTGGTGTCAAACATGCAAGGCAACAACCAGCTCATCGGGAGCAGTTAGGGTTAGGTGTCTTGCTCAGGGACACCTCAGGGATTGAACCAGCAACCTTCTGGTTGCCAGACAATTGCTCTACCTCCTGAGCCACTGCCGCCGCCCAAATGGATGATAGATCCACTTACCAGTTGGTACAGTCCAGTGGGTCGGTGTGGCTGGACACATGTGATGTCACTCGAGTAGTAGTGATGTCACTGGTAAAATAGGGGGGCCTTTAAGATAGCTGGAGCATGGCGCTATATGAATACACATGTACCCAGAGGTATGATCACCATGCTAAGCCTAGCCACCATGCTAACCACTGAGCCAACATGCTATCCCTAGCTACTATGTGAACCGGCAGTCCATCACGCTTTCCTGTTTCATAAGCAATTACTTCAGCCAGGGATGTTCACACATTGCCCGTACGGCACATTTGTTAGCCAAAGAGTTTGAAACACTTCTACCTCTCCATTAGCTTCCTTTGAAGGGCTTCTCCATTTATATCACCATAAACCGGCAGCGCTGAGCGTATGTGTAGCTTATTAGAAGTCCACTGCTTCTCAGGGATAATATAATCACCAGCGCTATTCAAACAATGGAGATTAATCTACCCAAAATACCCTGAGATATTAGCTTCCGTCTCGGTGTGCTAAGGTCACAATGAAATTATAATGGATTTCTCATCTGGTCATATTGTTCACCTTTTCAACAAACTATGCCCCAAAAGTAACTTTTCTCTACAGATGATAACCGACCGACTACTAATTTAATGTTCATATAAAGCCTGCAATGGGTTAACAACATGCATACACAAGCAGAATCTCACCATGTCTCAGCCCAAGCATTAAGTAGAACTTAATCAAATTTATCTGTTCTCCACACACTGTTTCCTCATTCAAACATGAGTTTAACAATATAAGTTATAACGTGAAACGTTTCACATTATGACAAGATCAAATAGTATATTGTTGTGTCAAGAAAGGCTATTATAACGTGATGTTTGTATGTTGCAATAATCTGAAAATATCTTTTCACGTTATGATATTGATCAGTTTTTCTTGTGTGGCAGCAATGCGCTTTTTATGTATGTATTCATGGATGTACTTTGCAGTAGATTTGATCCAAAGCCACTTCCAATTAATTCAGATGCATTAAAGAGCACATAGGGGTTAGATATCTTGCTCAGGGATCCCTACAGGTAGGCTGTGCACAAAAGGATCGGAAATGTGCACGTCATATGGAAAATTGTATCCCATGCTGTCTTCAAGGTGGGTGGGTGGGGGTTATGGTTTGAGAGCCCCCACACGGCTCCTGACTTTCAACCCATTATTGGACAATCCCTGTGGTGCTTTACGCTGTAAGTGCCAGTCGGTGCTCGCACCCCCCTGTTGTCCACAGCTGTCACAACTGTTGCGATTCTGGGTCGATGGAGTCTTCTGTAGCCCGGGCAACAACAGTAGGCAGTGAGGGAGAAAAGAGGCGGCCTTGCCATTACCTGTGAGTTGTAATGTCGAAGGAGCTGTTTCAAAACACTTTGGCGAGCTCAAATGATCGTGTGCATCTAGAGGTTCCTGAACACAGAGTGGTGGGCTGGCGGTGGTAGGGCAACAAGTTGGCAGGTTAGTTGCTAACGGAGGGTATCATTGGTGACATAGTGTTAACATGAGAAAGATCCTGTATATGCTAGGCTATGCTATGCTAAAATCTGATACATTTGTTTTGTTAGAACGTTCCCATATTTGAATAACCACTCTCTTCAGAAGCCTAAAGTTACTATGGCTGCAAGCTAAATGTCAAAGCTAAATGTGAAAATCAACTTTGCTTTGCAACGGGTAAGGAGGCCACAGTGTTGGGATGAGGAATATTCTGCAAATGCAATACCGTGTCATGCTAGCCAATGCTATGCCAAAGTATCATATAATTTGTTTTGTAAGATGTTCCCATATTCGCACATCTCTATTCAGACGCCTACAGCTACAGTCGAGTACTGTACAGTCGACTGGAAATCCAATTAGATTTGCAAGAGGCAAGGGGACTATTACCACCACCACCACCATGTTCACCGGGTGAAGAATCTATTCCTGGGGCCGACGGCGATGGTGACTATGAAACACTTTAGCCCAGCCACCTGGGGGACGATGAGGGATGGGCGCGCATCGACCAACAGCCCCCCCGCCACTGTAACCCTTTATTTATTCATGCCTCGCATTTCAATTTATCGTTTTATACCTGTGTAAATCTGCCCAGAGCGCTCCTTTGGGAAAAGGTGTGAGCTTGAGTTTCGTCTTTGGGGGCTGTGTTGTAGCAAGTGGTTTTAGCTACCGGTTGAATGCCCGGTGTGTGTGTGTGTGTGTGAAGAGGGTGAGTAAACGTGAGGGGTCCGAACCCGATGCAACTACTCTGGGGTGGCCAAAGCCAGGCTGCATTCACGGTCAGAGTCAGTCGATGTTTAGGAGAGACGTTTATTCATCCAAAGCGACGTACAGGGAATTTAGATGCAGGTCCGGTAGGCATGAAGGATGACTAAGGTTAGACCTGCAGATCTTGGGGATGGAACCCAGTACCATGGATAGTTATGTGTATATAACAAAAGAGGTGTCAAGGTTTGAAGGGAAGAATCGAAATAAACTAGAGGGCAGCAAAAGGAAAAGTTAAAAATGCATTAGTTGGATGTGGGTTTTTCTGGACAAATTGACATGGACTCACCGCAGACTGGATGTTAACCCTGCCATTGGATAATCTTGGATTTAGCAGACAGTACAATGTTATAGTGGTTAGCAGAACTTGTGGGGGGAGATGGTACAGAATCAGGGCCAGAAACCAAAAACTGAAACAGGTGGAGTTCTGCCTTGTTTTCTGTTTCGTTACGGGGATATTCTCCCGACGACAAACTCATTTGTACGAGAATGAAGGTTTTGGGTACCTAACCCTAACTGCTCCGGACGAGCTGGTTGTTGCCTTGCATGGTCGACACCGTCTGTGTATGAATGGGTGAATGTGAGGCAATGTGAAGCGCTTTGAGTGAAAGCGCTGTATAAATGCAATCCATTTCAGAAGAGGATTTTAATGAGTGTATGTCTACATAGCGTTGATGTGAAACCTTTATTGACACTTTTTTAGAGTTTAGTAATGCTGGCCGTGTTAGTGTTCGCTGTCATAGCCAATCACGCACTTACATATCCTTGCCTCTAGCAACATGATTGGTCAAAACAAAAAGAAAGTGAACCGCCCCGTTCACCCACATTTGAGCTCATCTGCCATTAGACTTTATTAGAATTGTTAATCTAAGGTCAAGCTCAAGCGACTTGCCAAAGGTTTGCACATGCATCAGAGGAACGTGTGAATATAGAGGAAGAAAAGGCAGAAACAATCACGCTGGCGTAGCCATAAAAGCATGCACTTAGGCGGGAATCCACATGAATCGACGCTACCAGGATATTATACAGGGATTCACGCTTCCTCTCTCCTTCTCCTCTGTTTTCCTCTAAAAGCAGCGCGCGCCATGGTGGCTGGCAGGCCTGCTGTCTCTGTTATGAATTCCCTGCCGAGAACCAAGAGCCGTTACCTAATAGGCCCCTACGTTGAATCTGAATGGTGCCGGCGAATTTCTGCCAGGCATATGTACACCCCCTCCCCCCTACTGACAGAATAATGGATGACACCGGTCGACGAGGGTCTACCGTTTTCTCTCTCCATCCGGCCAATCGGGTGGTCTGAAAAGGATCGCCGTCGTCCCCCGGACCCAGAAGGTGTGACGGTGAACAAAATGATGGTCTAATGGGGGGGATTTTGGTCCCTGCTGTTTTGAGTTAATTGCTAAAATGTACTGATGGACCGCCCCCCCCACCCCCCTCCACCAAACTCCTCCTGACAGATGGTCTTATGCTTCCCCCGATTCCTTGGGTGCTGTGTGTCTGTCGCCGGGGGTGAGCTCAACGGGCACTGGTGAATCATGTTGTGTGTGTCGTGTGGTGGACAGGAAGGAAAGGCCAAATGGTTGTCATATTAGTAGTTGTAGTTGGTTTTTTACTGGTAATGATTGTCGTACTTGTAGTAGGTTTTTTACTGGTAATGATTGTCGTACTAGTAGTAGGTTTTTTTAGTGGCAAGAGTTACTGACTACGAGTTAGCATTGTAGGTAGCGTAGCGCATTGCAAACAGAGGAAGATATGTTCTAACACAGGTGTTTCAATGAAATAAGCATACAGAAGGTCTTGGTGTTCTGGAAGATGGGGAGGTATTCGGCCGATTGTATAGGGGCTAGGTAGCTTGTTCCCCACCCATAGACTGGGTTCCCAGACAGCACGGATGAGGAGTCCGGACTGTGAATTAGTTCCACACAGTGGAGGCAGTAGACCGCAGAGGGCACTCATTTTGAAGTGTTTAGTTGTTGTTTTGATTCAAGGTGGCTGTCATCCGCCTCGTCATTCTTAAACCTGGCATTTTCCCAAATAGAAAAGTTGACAGTTGGTTGGTTCATTTGAATATTGTGGTAAGTTTGTGTAGTATATCATATTCTTCAGTTACCCTAACACTGTGACAACATGATTATCTCAATGTTTTGCTGCCGGTTACATGTGCAGTGTGTATGTTGGTGCTCTATAACCAGCGAAATCTTTTGTGTGGATGAAGCTGATTGAAACTGTATCAAGTATGGTTGCTAGGCGACGCCAGTCATGGTCCAGGGATAAGAAGCGTAAAAGTAAAATAAAGAAAGTCCAAATTGAGACCACAAGGCAGAACGCGGCTGTGTGAGAACATTTGCTTAGCCCAATGTTTCTCAAAGAGGGGTACCCCGATCCCTAATCATATCAAAGCAACCCTAGGGGTATTTTGAACTATTGAACATTTCTAAAATGTGTCCTTTTTGTTCTTGTGTTAATATTGGCTATGAACAATTGTTAAATAATTCTGCCTTAATAAAATGTGTTGAATCTGAATAAATGGACTGCATTAATATAGCGCTTTTATCCAAAGCGCCTCACATTCACCCATTCATACACCGACGGCGGTGTCAACCATGCAAGGTAACAACCAGCTCGCCGGGAGCAGTTAGGGTTAGGTGTCTTGCTCACTTCGACAATTAGCTAGGCGGAGCCGGGGATCGAACCAGCAACCTTCCGGTTGCCAGACCGGCCACCGGAGGGTTAGGGTTTAGGGTTTAGGGTTAGGGTTAGGGTTAGGGATGATTGTGTACGCCATAAAGTCGTATACAATCATCTACTCTGTTTACATTACAACATAGCGCCTATGACTCTTTGGCTGCATAGTTATTTTGGCCAGTTTACATTTTTAAACATAACATGAATGACTCATTTGTAGTCGAAACGCCTCAATTGGTGCGGTGATCAGGTTGAACTAATTCCAAACACTCATTTTAAATGACACACGATAACAAAGATTAATGGATCGAACGTGAGGAATATACTAGATATTACTGACTGCAGTCTCTCAAGGCAAGGCAATGGGTTTATTGGGAGGTGTCTCCGGCACCTGTCCAAATATTATCCGACCGGTAAGACTTGTGTAGCTCGTTTATCACACGATGGCATCTTCTGATTGCGAGACCGCGAGAGATGCAAGTCTATATGAAAGATAACCGAGAAAACAGATCGTCTTCAGAAGATTAGCGTCCCATTGAGAGATAAGCAGAATAAATTATAGCGCTCATGCTAATTCCTAATGTATTTCCCTCTCTTTTTTAAGGCAGAAGAGAACCCCAAAGAAGAAGAGAACCTCAAATAACCCCAAAGAAAGGTTGTCAATGGAGGTCAGGGATGCACCTAAATGGAATGTTTTGGCCAATACCGATGTCGCTGAATTATTTCATCACAAGACAAAATGACGCCAACAGTCATTTTCACATTATAAAGCCCAAAATATTGTGAATTTTTAAATGAGGAGCTTCAAAGATTCATCTTAACATTCATTGTAAGTCACTAATTGTAAGTTACTTGAGGTGGGAGTCTTGAGGTGGGAAAATGCCAGAACAGATTCCGGGATTTCCCAGGGCCCGTGGTGATCTCTGCCCATCCACAGTCCTACAAAACAGCCATCGGAGGTCAGGGATTTTCTCTTTAAATCCAATTGTGTACTCTCCCTAAGGCAGAAGCTCTTAAGACCTTTGTACAGCTGTTCCGCTGAAGGCAGGGCACTAGAGAGAAAGGCATTCCCCGGACATCTCTGCTATGCTAATGTGTTTGACTTGGTGTATGTGCCAGGGTCAGCAGAACATATTACACTGTTATTACAATGTGATCTCAAGGCAATGAGCCGTGGAGTTGAGGCCCATCGCAGATGATTCATCAATTTATTTAATTTGTTGTTTGTTTTGAGCTACTCGTGCATTGACGACGGGTATTAAGGGGTATTACTTCCTGTGAGCTGTGTATGCCAGTTCATAATCCCCGGGGTGAGAAGAATAAGAATGTGACAAGAAGAACGACAAGGACGGGTAGAATAAATATTTTTGACGAAGAATTTGACAAAGCAATATCCGAAATCTGTAACTGAAGCAAATATCGCTCCTTCCGAAGTCCCAACCACGCCTCCAAAGGTCACTCACTAGATGACGGCAATGACTAAAAATTGGCTGTAATTGACTCTAATAGCCTGGGCTTATTTAGCGTTTTAATTAGCATGGTCGTGTTAGCGCATTGTCGCGCGTCTCGAGTATTAGACACATGGGTCCTGTCTGCCTCAGTTGGCCCTGATGATTTATGAGTGCTGCCAAACAAATTATATATTTCCTATATTTGAAAGTCTTTTAAGCTCCCTGTCATTAATTTAAATTTTGCTCATGTAGCTTACAGCGTCGATGTCACATAAAGTAGGCCTGCCTACCATAGAAGTTAGCGATAATCTTTCAGGGAGACTTTGCTGAGTCACCATATCACGTTATTTAAATGTAAAACATGACTGCTTTAATTTGAATCCTCAACACCTTTTATTTAATACCTTCTTTCACCGCGTTCATCACTTTGAGATCTGCTAAATGTTAAAAAAAAAAAACTCTCGGTCTACAGCACCTCAAGTTCCCTTTTGAAAACGATCAAAACAAATTCTCCGACCGGTATCAAATGGAGGCAGGCCTCGCTCCCTCGCATTTAACTTCGAGCAACAGGCAGGGTGTTACATTAATTTTTTTATTTATTTATTCATTCATTCAGCTGAAGAAGAAGAAGAAAGTGATAAAGCGTAAACCCAGGCTTTCAGCGCCCGGCGAGAGGGGTCCCAGACAGATCAGAATGCCTCCACTTATCTCCTCAACTGCCTTTTTTTAAATGTACCTTCCCGAACACATTTTTGTATTTATTTTTGCTGCTGTACCGTATTTTTCATCTCATCGTCCAGACAAACCGTGTAGGGGGGGGTGGGTTTGATGCAGAGTGTCAACGAGTGTGGCGGCGGCTGGGGTGGTGGTGGTTTTTCGGCGGGAAAAGCGATAAGGACGACTGCAAACACTTTTATCTGCGTTTACAACGGCCGGTTACACAGCGGACGCGGAGATGCAGCAGGGAGTCCACAAATGGACTGACTGACATGGCTTTGAAATGGGTAGGGAGGCTGTGTGTGTGTGTGTGAAAATAACCATTGTGTAAGAAATCCCCGGGCAAATTAAAAATACTATATCGCCACGTGTCCCTGAGGCCTGGAATGGTAGAGATACAGTGGAGGTGGAGCTGGTGGAGGTAGTAGTGATGGTGTTTGGTTTGCTTAAGAAACACCCCCCCCCGTCAACATGGAGGTCTACACGATTTAAAAGAAGACAACAGCGCAGGAAGCAGAGCAGCGGTGGGATCCTATGTGAAGTGTGGTACGACATACACAGCTGGACAGACCCCACAATGCAGGCGTGTCCCCACAATGCAGGCGGGTCGCCACAATGTCATACGTGACGTGTCTTTTTCATTCGGTCTGGAAACACTGCCGTAATTACGAGCGGAAGGTGCTCCAACGGACATCGGACGTGGTGCGTCCGATGAACGTCCAAACAAATATGTGTATATACAAGAAAGAAAAAACCCTGCTGAGCTTCAATTTACAACGGCGAACGCTCGCTTTAATGTAATGTAAATAAAAAAACGTATGGTGGCACTCTGTCCCGGGCCCCCCAGGGTTTACTGTTGGCTCACAAAGGGCCATGGGTGTCATTTACACTGGGGACATGTCTCCCACAATGTCTCCACCACTTTGAGAAAAGGGCTTTGAGGTTTATTTGTGCAATATAGTATACAAATATACAAAATATGCTATTTGCTAAAGAAAAATCCCCCCTAGTCAACTGATTCCATACCGATCCCCCGTTACATTGCCTAAAACCGCATATGTTGAAGCGCGTTTGTTCATCTCAGCCGTTATATCCCCCACTTTTCAACACTAAGTGACGCCCTTGCAAACGGCAGAAGATATTTCTCAGGGCATTAAAGAAAATAACACCTAATAACCCGCACAGTGAAACAGCATTTTTGCAAAATAAATCTGCAAAATCCCATTTCCAACACAATGCGATGGAGGTTGAGATTTTAATCATATGCTCATGAGGCCTTTTGAAGTCTCCCTTTACCGATGTAGTACACGGCATTTTAAAAGGAAACAAAAGCCGCCCGGGGCTTTCCAGGAAAAAACAAACAAACAAAAACACCCTGCCGTGTCGTTGAGCATTGGATAAGAGCATAGCGATGACATGGCAAAGCTTGCGGTAAAGCCTTGCTATCTGGTGTTGCGACAGTGCACTTAACCTGTCTTTCTTTGTATTTGTGTATTTGCTTTTTTGTGTTGTTCTGCTGAGAGCCATTGATCACAAAGTCTATCTGGGACATTGTGCTCCATTTTTATTGTGAACGCCAGGAAAATAATGCAGGTATATGTAACGGTTTTAAACTTGTACTGTTAGCCTTGATTGTATCTGTTATAGCTTTGCCCCGTTTCAATTGTGTAAAAAAAATGTACATCAACCTCAAGTGTTCTGTGCTACGTGTCGTGTTTTATTGTCGGTTACTGCTGCCATCTTGAACTATGAGACTGACCCGGTTAAATAAAGGTTAAAGGTACACATTTACTGTATTTCATCATACAATGACCGTGATATGTCGTCAGAGATTAAAGGTGCTATATGAAACACATGTACTGTACTAAATCATAAAATGATCATGATATGTCTTCAGAGATTAAGGGAACATGGTCAATCGAAACATTGGCTTCTCTGACAACAATGCTCCAGCCTCCTACTTGGCGTCATTGTTACATATAGCACCTTTAAATACAGGAAAAAATGTAAATGTCCTTCCATGCGAGCTGCTAGGAAACAGTAGCCATTATCGATCAATAGGTGCAAATGCTGGGTATTGCTAAGAGCGGAATAATCAAAGGGAAAAGTGGGTCAATATTTCTCCCTTGGTGACCTTTTGTCATGCAGGAAGGCAAGGTCGACCCCAATGCTAAAACCAACATGACGTGTGTGAAGCCAGTTTCACGGTCTGTTTTGCTGATCACTGGCTGATAGGAGTAGTTCCATGATACTAAAGATCAATCTTGTGTTCAATCACACGCTGATAATCATGTATATACACATTATTACCACTCACCCAAACAACTTCACACTCAACACTGCACTTCCCTGGGTCCTCAGCAACACACCCGCCAAGTGAGAAATCGATCGGATGAACGGTTGTCGAGAAAATCGAACAACAGTCGTACATACACACATACATACATATATACAGAGACTTCTTCCATTATAGTCAGATGTCATTCAGGAGCAGGTAGGGGTTAGGCATCTTGCCCAAGGATGCTTACAGTTAGACTGTGGACATTGGAGCTGAAACCAATAATCTGTCAAGCCAAACACCAGACGATACTGCCTCACCCCTCCTAAATCGAATCTGTTTCGATGAAGCCCGCATGGAAAATAGCAAAGGCAGGGCAGGGAAGAGAGATAGTGAGAAGAACACCCCCCACCCACCACCACCACCTCTTTCCGGGATCCACGGAGAATACAACATGTTTTGATAGCATACAATAAAAGGCCAGCGCTAATATCAGTGTCACAAACAATTGTGCTTCGCCAAGGTGTGACTGCATCGCCCGTGACCCCGTCAACGCCCC
>OMKP01086365.1:0-36101 GCA_900302375.1 Bathygadus melanobranchus | reverse complement strand
CATGTTAAAATGTTATTTTGACCAGTTGTCATTTTCTCCAAATAAATGCTCTAAATGACAATATTTCTTATTTGGAATTTGGGAAAATGTTGTCAGTAGTGTATAGAATGAAACAAAAATGTTAATTTTACTCAAACACATAGCTATAAATAGTAAAACCAGATAAACTGATAATTTTGCAGTGGTCTCTTAATTTTTTCCATAGCTGTATATATGTAAGCCTGTTGGTGGAGCCATTATACGTTTAACTCTGAAACCACTCTGATAAAATGATATTCATTACCGAGTTCATAAGCTTAAGGTCAAGGAATATAATTGATTTTAATCTAACATCTATGGCTATTGAGGTTGGCCTTTAGATGGCTGCAGCAACAGTTTTAAAAGTAGTCTATCATCATAAGCATATGTTGATGCATGGCCAATGCTGTTATCCTACCCTGCCAATAGCAAGGGCTCCTGGGTTTGTGTTTGTATGAGAAACATGCCCCCTATTGCCCAAACATGGTCCAAGTTCCAAGCTTCTATTCCTGATTGGCTATGACATGCTTATAGCAACCCCCTGCAGTCACACGTTTCTCTGACACATCTACATTAGATAAAGGCCTAATCCTTTGTATAGTTGTAGTACTACACTGTTCCTGTTTTCTTGTGGTAATTGAAAGAAACTGAATCAAATTCCTTATATATGTACATATACTTGATATACTTTGCAAGGTCATGGATAGACATCTGAGAAGAGTTTAGGGATTCTTCCTCCATGAATAATACAATATTCATACATAATATCATGTGATATTGCATTTTTATATATAATTTATAAAATGTCATCATTTTTGTGCCAGACCAGAAACACATTTTAGAAAATAAAGAATATTTGACTTTTAATTGTTTGTGAATCAAAGTAGAGTAGAGACAACATTGACATTGACAAGCATTTTCAAATGCTTGTCATTGTGGAGTCTGTGTGGTTGATGGCTGGTTTAAGCAGCCACACCGACATTCAAACAACTACACACTCAGCAATAAACCTGTTTATTGAACAACTTCCTGGGTCCTGGTATTGGAGGAGCCCAGCAGAAAAGCCACTGTAGTGGCGTGCAGCAAGCATGTTGTGACGTGTGTGTGTGTGTGTAGATTACTTTGGTAGACATGTATTAGTTAGTTAGTAATTAGTTACCCTTACTGTATGTCGCCCCCCATTAAAATTTCACAAATGAAAAATATGAAGTCTTATTAAACCCAAATGTAGCACTAGCTTCAGAAGACAGACCCCATCTAAAACAAGAAGCGTTTCACTATATTCTTAAGTATAATACATTGAAAGGGTGTATTAGGCATTGATTTAAATGACCTGACTAGTTACCTCGAAGTTAGTTTCGACTGTAGAATAAATTAATGGTTAAAAAATAAAACACTGACTTCGTAAGTAATTTACGGAAGCCCATTGCATTCACCAAAGAAAATAAAACGAGACACCTTATCTCGTAATTACGAGATCAGGATCTCGTAATTACGAGATCTTTTCTCGTAATTACGAGAAGAGTATCTCGTAATTACGAGAAAAGATCTCGTAATTAGGGTTAGGGCACATACTAATATTAATCCCGTCCTCATTTTTAAGTAACATTAATATTTCCCAGTGTCTCATACCGAGAAGGAAATAAATGCAGATTAAATGCGATAGCGCCATCATTGCCCACAGTCTGTTAGCGACGACGAATGATTGGCGAGATCCTGATCTCGTAATTACGATAAGGTGTCTAATTTTTGTTTTCTTTGATGAATGCAATGCGCTTCCGTAGTAATTAGCTATTCCGATAAGAATAATTAGATGTAAGTTAAGATTGTACGCCTTTGAACTTATTCTGTTGGTTCATACGAACACTTGTTACTAAAACAAGTGTAACCGTTAATGGACGTCATTAACGGCTGTATTAACTTTGACTAGCTAGACACCGAACTACTGCAATCCATGTGTAAAATGAGGAACGGAGTTCCCTTTATCTGTGGGATGCTTTTGTCTGAAATAATCGTCGGGCAACAAAGAAAGCCGTAGTACATAAGTACAAGGACGCCAAGATGGAGCTTCGTCCTCTGCTCCGGCGCCATTTTGAGTCGGCGTGTTTCGTTATCTCGCGTGAATTGGAGGCCGATTTCACGTCGATGTTTTCAGAATTGTACACTACGACATTGACGGTAAAAAACGATTGATTTGAGATTGACTTGTGATTTGCCGAATGATTTCTAGTGGTGAAAACT
Organism: Bathygadus melanobranchus; assembly: GCA_900302375.1. NCBI lineage: Eukaryota > Metazoa > Chordata > Actinopteri > Gadiformes > Macrouridae > Bathygadus > Bathygadus melanobranchus. The sequence continues at coordinate 33,842 of OMKP01086365.1, read as the reverse complement.
TTAATTTCTCGCTGTGGTCACGATGAAAAAAAAAAAGTGCATTAGTGACGCATGGGGTCGTAAAAAGAAAAGGCTTTGTCCTCCGGGGAGTTGGAACTTGTTCCAGCCAGTCGTGCCGAGAGGACGATATTTTCTGCGTCCCGAACGGCAATTTACAGTAGTGAGTATAAACGGTTTATTGTGTTTTGTGGTTAGTCGTAAGCAGTAGACACACGGCACTGCGTTCACTTCAGCCGGGACATGCGCCGAAATCGAAAAAAATACCCGAAATCCTTCAACGAAATATCTCACTACCCGACTTTTCGTGAATCTACGCTACGGCAGAGGCGAGGCCTACGACGTTGACGTGATGTATGACCAATGACGTGTCCTACGACTGCAGGCGTCCTCCAATCCTGAGCAGGAAGGGAGACACGACGTCACGCCGCCAGACCCGCAGGGCACCAGACCGGCAGGGCGCTCAAACCGGCTTCCATCCTGGAGGGGACCGTTTCTGACCCGGGAGGTGAGTCTTTCGAATTTTGAATTTAATAACCCACGTGTCTTTAGCTCCTGTAAAGTAGTTACAACTCACTCGAGCATTACGTTTATTTGGGGGTTGTCTCCCACAGTAACTTGTAAATAGAGTTAAGTTGTATTTTCTGTAGCGGTCGTTTCTTTGTTATTTCATAAAACGCGCGTCGTCTGTTTACAACCGTCCATAGACCGCGTGCCCGGAGACTGTATTAATAGTATTACAAATCAGTATAAAATAAAGAACTGTTCATGTTAGTCTACATTTGTTATCAGTTAGTACCCTTATTATAACCGTGGTGCTTGTGTCCACGGTTTCACTTCAGAACAGAACGTGCCGGTTGGGTGAGATTGAAGCAGCAGCTGAAGTGGCGCTCCTTTGTTTAGGGTCAACAAAACAATGGTCATCTCTATTCTATCTATTGTCTACCATATTTATCCATCTGCCGTAGTTATCTAACTGGACGGAAATGTGTGCACGTTGCATTCGCGGCAAAATATCTCCCCGCGAGATTTCATTCTTTACATTGAAAAGGTGGGGGCGAGACCACGGCGTGGTGGACCACCCTATGGGTGGACCCGCGGACGACTCGTAGCAGCAGCACGTCACACACGCGAGTTCCGTTGGATTTGCATTGCGCTTTGCATTCTCCATGATCATAGATAATGATGAGTGAACACAGGTCTGCTGTTAGCTGCAGTATTCCACAGTACCACACAGCAAGCCTGTCCCCCTCCCGAGTAAGACAAAAGGAGATCAGAGGAACGCTCCACTGTCCCGTCAGGGCACCCAGTTGTATAGTGCACTTGCTCTATTGACCTGGCAACCAGGAATGCTTGTAACTTATTCTGTTCTAATTGCAGTCTACCTTCAGTGATATATTGTTGTCTCCCTCTTTCGACAAATGTGTTACTTTTTTGTAAGTCGCGTTGGATAAAAGCGTCTGCTAAATGTAATGTAAATGTATAGTGTGATTGATGTGTATTCTGCCATTTTTCTAATATATACTTCATTTATTAGTAATACAGTATAGTTCTGGATACACGTGTGATGAGAATTTAAACTATAACTGTAAAAATGTTTCTTTGATTGCATGAGTACACAACACATATAACACATTTAACATACAGAACAGACTCAACTTTACACTTGGCTATAGACTTAATATTGAATGTGAATTTATTGCAGGATATTTGTGAATATTTGTGGCATTTACCATCATCAGTGGAAAATGAGATTGTATCTTATTTTTTTACAGCAAGCTGCAAGATGGCCGCCAGTATAATTGTGCCTCCCGATGACCACAATGAAAAATGCAACCGCTATAACTTACTGAGCTGGCTGAACAACACACTACAAGTTAGCTTTAATCACGTGTCACAGACAAGTTCAGGTATAGCCCATCAAATGACAACAATTTGCCTTCTCTCTACATTGGAAACACCCCCTCAACCCCCCCAACGGCTGTGTGTTTTGTTTAGGTGCAATTCACTGTCAGATCATGGACTGGATGTTCCCTGGCTCCGTGGATATGAGACAGGTGAAGTTCCAGGCAAAATGCGAGGAGGAATTTAAGCACAATTACAATCTGCTTCAAGAAGCATTTGCTAAGCACGGCATCATCAAGGTGAATACTTCCTCTATTTCTAAATAAAACCAGCAGATTGTGGGACATGGCTGCTTGCTTGGGTTGAAAGGACCAGGATAATTATTGACTGACCAGCAACGTCAGAGGTGGCCCTGGTTTGTGTGCAGTGTATGGAAGTCCAATCAGAACCACCAAATGGTCTGATCAGAACCAGCCAAAGATGTTTCCTCTCTCCCAGTTGTGTAATAAACAAATTGCAGCAGTCTCATTAAAAATGCAGTGTGCAATGTATTTGACATTGTATACTTTATTTGTATTTTTTTCAGATAATTCCAGTTGGAGAACTGGTTACTGGGTCATTCAAAGCCAACTTTACCCTGTTGAAGTGGTTCAGAAAGTTTTTTACAGAAAACACAAAAAATATGGACTATGACCCAGTGAAAGCCCGGGCTGGTGAAGGGATCCTCCCCACCCCACTCCTGATGAGTGCTCCCAAGAGAGGTAGGTCCTGGTATACCAAGAAAAGTCAAAAGTCACCGAGTAGCTTTGTTGCTCAATAGATTCCACCCATGTCATTTATTTAGTCACCATGCATTTTCCCAAAACATGTGCATGTGCTGTACTTGATATAAAACGTAGGCTGGATGTCAAATTAATTGTGAGAATGGAAGCAAGTAGGATGTCCATCATGGCTATCAAGTCTGTGACACCAGGTAAGCATCAGTTGTGGGCAGAAGAAAAAAACATGGCTGCTGTTGGTTGTTTCATTGAAGACCAGGAAATAGAAGCACACAGCACGGTGCTTTATTTTTGTGATTTATTTTTTACCGTGACTGCATTTTAAAATATGTTGAAGTATGTTGTCGTTTTTACTTTTCACCTGGCAGCGAGTTGGAGACTGGAATCTGATACAGAAGAAACCGCGAGCCGTCCGACTTTCCTTTATACTACGAAATGGAAGGATGTGTACGACTGGGCAGAGCCTAGCACTTGTGGAGAGATGTATGTTTACTGCAGTGTGTGTCACACAGACATGTTCACGTATCGCAAAGGCCTCCTGGATCTTAACCGACACTTTGCCACAAACAAACACAAGAAAAGGGCCACAATAGCCGCACGGGGCAAAGCACGAAGCCAAACAACAAGGGCCCTGCCCTGCAGTGATGTGGCCGCACGGTTCATCAACAAATACTGTCCTTCGGGCTCCTCTCGTGGAGATCTGGTGTCTAGTGACTTTCCACACTATATGCTGGGATTAGAGTATCCCGAGGACATTTTATCTATTTGCCAACAAACCCCTTACTGCTTGTACATATATGGTGGGGTGACACTCGAGGAGGCCGTCACCGTCTCCGTGATTCTCGTTGGTTTTTTCAACGTGGAATCCTCTACATATCATATCAGGCTTCTGGATGTTCTGCCCTCTCCTGCAGGAGAGGAGGGGGAACAACTAAAGAAAGTGGGAGAAGCTGTGGTGGAAACTCTGAAGAGATTTGACCTGCCCGTGATGAATCTGTGTGCTGTTTACACGGATGGCAACGGCGCTTCTTCAGAGCAGATCTGCTCACAGCTCAGGGAGCTCAACCCAAATGTAGTTGCCTTGGGAGCGTTGTATAGGGTGGCCGATGCTGCTTGCCATGCCGCAGTCACAGCACTCTCCAGTCCTGTTCAGGAGATCATTTCAGACCTCCATGCCTACTACACATCCCCATCCACAGAGAATAAATGTCTCAGTGCCCTGTTTGAGTCTATTGATAATCCTGACAGTACATCATTTTGCCTGAGCACAAACTGCCTTAACTTTAGTCTAATAGTCAGGAAAATGCTGGAAATGTGGCCAGATCTTGTTTCATTCTTCAGTTCTGGCAATAAGGACAATGACAGAGTCCAGTCAATTTGTGTCAAGCTGCAGGATGCAAACCTCAAGTCAACTTTTAAGTTCCTGGTTCTGGCCTTGAAGCCTCTTGAGGCTTTCCAAAAGCATTTACAGACACATGATGGACATAAAAGAGTGAACCTGGTGCTCGTCTTACAAGAAGCCAGCAGCCTGCTGCACACCTATGCCTCCCACTTCCTTAATCCGCAGGCTGTAGCACGCTTCCTTGAGGAGCGTGACCCCCATGTCCTTACTAACAAGAAGTTTCACCTGTCAGGAGCCAAGCTTCGTGTTGGTTCAGCCACAGAGGACCTGCTGAGAGAGTCTCCGTCTGCAGAAGTGTTGCCTCTTATACAGCAGGTAATGTCATTCTACGTGACGCTCACAAGCTGCATTGCGAAGGAGCTACCACTAAGTGACAGGATGCTTAGAAGCATTGCACAGCTCCTGAACCCCCAGAGCAGACTAGAAGTAACAGAAACAGTCGTGGAAGAACTCGGAAAGAAGATGGGAGTCTGCAGCACTCCCGAGAAGGTGAACCAGCTCACCAAAGAGTTCCTGGAGTACCAGCAGGCCGGAGAAGAACAGGGGAGACCTGGAGAGAACAAAGAGTCACCTCCCGTCTCTCTGGAGCAGCATTGGGCCGGCGTACTCAAAGATGCGGGTTCAACCTCCATCCTCAGGAAACTTGTCTTGAGCCTCTTGTCCTTCCCCTGTCCTCCACTCGAGGCCCAGAGAGTCTATGCACAGGTGTGTGAATGTCAAAGTAATTCTATTTGCATGTTGCAAAGTGGTAGATGGCTTGTTTAAGGTGCGTTAGCCAGCCCCAGAGCCTAATCAGTCTGACTTGGGCCAGGTGAGGCTGCTTAAACCAGCCACCAACCACACACACTCCACACATGTTTCTACCAATGGGTTTCATGTGATTATTTATAGACATGTGTGTTATGCTTCTCGCCTCAGGCCATTGCTAGTGGAGATGCCGCATTGTTTTCGGACGACAGAGAGGATTCGATGACGGGGGAGGTTTTGGACCACACTATTCCAGGTGGCACCAGTCATAGAAATAGGCCTTCCCGTGGACAGAATGGTATGACGACGGAAGACGATCGCAGTGTGTCAGGTGAATTCAGGGATGGAATCTTCCATAGCCTCTGGATATGATCTGGGTTTCTATTCTGATTAGTAATATAGTGTAATGGACAAAGTGCTTTTTTAATGGTGTAGCTCTATTCTGGTTTATGGTGGTTTGGGTGCATGACCTACATAACCTATAACCTCTTGTTCAATCCTTTTTTTTAGCTGGACTATAATTAAACATCCTACCAATCAAAATAATTAATTGTGTACTCTTGTGTTCTCTGTATCGTTACAATCCATAGATTATAATTATCAAAGCAACGTGCATATGATTCTGATAAAATAATAATATTAATTCAAAATTAATACAACAATGTGTTTTTTCTCTTCTTCTACCAGCGAACCTTAATCGGACAGTAAAGCCATGCACAGTTCTCCTGAGGAAGCTATTCCGTAAGAAAGATATATTGAGATAATTGAAATAAGATTTGTCACATAATTGAATTGAATTCAACCAAACGAGAGCTGGATTGATGAATACAGAATGTGGTACACCACTAAAATGCCAGAGATGTATCTTTTGTTTCATCCTTTGGAGCTGTCATAAATGTGAATGATAACCGTTAACCTGTAGAATGATTGTTGATGGTATTGCAGCATATCATCCAACATGTAGATGAGATACAATGCATTAAATAATGTTTAACTATCAGTAGATGGATATATTCTACTTTTGATTTAAATTTGGGAAAGTGATTATATTCAGGAGTCATCCCCTATGCGTAATATTGACAATGTTGTCTCCTTTGTTCATCTCTTCTAAGAACCAAATAAAGCTGATGACAGAGATGGAATCTTCTCCACTCACGAGGTAAGGCATTTGTGTGTTTTTGTTATAGGAATATATTTATTTCATATGTATTTCAAGGACACAGGGGTGCCTTTCAGAGAGGGAGGTACACTACACTTGCCAGGGCATGGTGTGTGTGTAATGGGAGTGTATTGTCCCTCAGGGGCCCGTTAGGGGAGGTTGTGGCTGGGAAAGCAGTTTGCGGCAGAAGCCCCAGTCCCGGGCAGTGTTTCAGGCTGGTCGGGGCACCTGGGCCAAGCCCGTAGGTCTTGATAAGGACAAGGGACAGGAGTCTGATGATGACTTGGTAGGTACCCTAAAACACCTTTTTAGAAAAAAAAGAGGCAGGAAGCTATTTTTAAATCTGATGGTGGACAGGGACTAGCTTAAACAGGGGGTGCGGTTGTCCTTTAAAACAAACGTCCATTGGCTTTATTCACATTGGCACCCTGTTTGATAAGTATCATAGTGTAAGTTTCAATTAATATGCATATTATTACCATACAAAACACATAGGCACAGAAAGATATACATTTTTGCTTCCAAATGATGGATATTCCAGTTATAAGCAGGTTATGTGTGTTATCACCACCTGGTTGCCTTGTCTGATAGGACAGGTGTGAATAAAGCTGAAAGTAGGCCTGATTTTACTCTTTATGTCCAACACTTCACTGATCGCCTGATTTGACACCGTGTAAAATGTGATGGCTTACTCTTGAACTCACATGATTTTCACCTGTTATTGCTGTCACTGTGGTGGGCTTTCAGGGAAAAGACTCTTCGCCATCCAGTAAGATGTCACCAAGCGGTCGAACTGTGAGACGGGTCCAAGCTTATCAGGTAAGACAGGTGTTGTATGTGATAACTGAATTGTAAGAATGCAATCTAAATCGAAACATAGTTAAATCCATTTAACTGTGTGATGGATGCACAGGCAGTCAAAGAGCAACTTGCAGGTCGGCATCCCCGGTCAATTCATGTGGGGAAGTACTTACGTAGCAAATCGATTCAACGTTATTTTAATGTTTTTCCAGCTAGAATTATTTTTGTAGCACGAAAAAATTGACATGACACAAACGTACCTCATAACTTAACTTAACTACACAATAACTCATTAGATCTTAACATGAAATTGATTGCTTGGAAATTGAACACGATTGCTTGGATTGTAAACGGGATTGAACGGTTCTTTCTGGGCTTGGGCAGGATGGGAAGGGCTTCCAGGTCGGGGAGTTGGTGTGGGGCAAGCTGAAGGGGTTCTCCGTGTGGCCCGGCATGGTGATTCCTTGGAAGACCAAGTCGGCGCCACCCGGGATGCGTCGCGTGGAGTGGTTTGGAGATGGGATGTTCTCTGAGGTAGGTGGCACCTCAACTCTGTCTGGTTTCAATTGCACAAGTGTAAATTCATGTTCTTATTATTACAACTGTAAATGACATATTTTTGTCAGTATTCCTTGCACTGCTTGTACATTTTTGTAAATGTTTGTACATTTCTGTACATTTTTTGTACAACGACCTGTAATTGTACTGCTGCAAAATTTCAATTTCCCTAAAGAGGGTCACTAAAGAGCCACCTGATCTTATCTTATCTTATCTCATCTTCAGATCATCTTACCGCGTGTCTTTGTGTTGCAGATCTACTCTGAAGGGCTTCTGCCGTTTCGTACCTTCACAAAATGCTTCTGCAAAAACTCCTACGCCAGCCTGCCGATGTATAAGGAAGCCATCTACCAGATTATTGAGGTAACAAAATACATTTGTTGCATTAGTGATTAAATATATGAAATATTGCTGTTACAGTTGGAACCAGAACACTTCACATGCGTTTACTCCAGAACCAGCCTGCATGTGTGGTGTGAGACAACAGCTAAACAAATTAGTTGTTGACAAGTCTTAACCCGTCTAACCCGTCAACATCGCAAACTGATGTGCAAACTGGTTAAACCGATGAACCAGATGAACTAACAGGACATTTGTGAAGTATCCTGGCATCAGCCCTGCACTGAATACATTTTGGCAAAATGAAATTCATCATAATGTATTGGTTATTTATTGGTTCGTTTCTATTTATCTATAACCATGTCTTTTGTGTAAATACAAAGATAGAGCAAAGGAACTGAGTGGAGTGATGGAGGTTGTTGAGCGATCATATGAACACATTCATCAACATGATACAGTGAAGGATACTGAAACACAGCTCAACCTTGACCACACCGTCTGCTTGTCTGTCAGCTGGCTAGTGAGCGCTGCAAGAAGTCCTTTGCAGCAGCAGAGGGAATCAAGGAGGAGGAGCTCAAGTTGATGCTGAACTGGGCCTATGAGGGGTTCCTGCCAACTGGGCCCGATGGCTTCGCTCCCCCTGGTAGTACGTTGTGTTGTGGTTGAATCTCAGAATCGTAATGCGTAATTTATGTTGGTATGCAGTAGGTCTTTTTGTTACATAACGGTTCTTATGTTTTCGATACAGATTCAAGGTCAGACCAGTCAGATAATGCACAGTCAGACTACAATCCACCAACAAAAAGGAAATATGTTAGTAAAACTAAAGTGAATGTACTCGTGAGCTACAACAGAGGTAAGCACTGGTTCTTTAAAGGCCCTGGAGCCTTTTCTGCAAAGATTTTGCAGCACATTTGTGTAAATATTATTGCTGTTTTTCAAGATTGTGATTTATTTTACTTTACAGAATTAATGATACAAGAAATTGAAGACAAGTGTAAAAGGATTGAAGGTACGCTTGAGTTGCTGAAGCAATGTATGGATGTAAGCTCTGAGGGGTCCACACATCTGGGATAAACGTCATGTTTTTATTTCAGATTTCTGCTTGTCGTGCGGATCACCTGAGCCAGAAACCTTCCATCCGCTCTTTGTAGGCAGTCTTTGTTTGAAGTGCAAGGTAGTCCAATTATATTATTTATTCCTTCAGTCAACCATAACCAGCCCCTATCACTATTATCTAATATAAACCTTGCACGGTACAATTTACATAAACACTGTTGGTGTTATTGTATTGACAAATGTTACAATAATTATTTGCAGGAAAACTTTGTGGAGACGCTTTATCGCTATGACGAAGACGGTTACCAGTCATACTGCACTGTTTGTTGTGCCGGCCTCGAGGTGATTCTCTGCAGCAATGCCAGCTGCTGCAGGTATGTATCGTATCGATGGACGTGTTCAGTTAGTATTAGTTATTATTATAGACGAACCAATGGCAAGTAGTCACTCAACATCACTCACTTCGAGTTCAACACCTTCCCTGGATGTTGTACATGTAGACTTGATCGTTCTGTATTACTGACGGATCTTCTTGGACGTCTCCTTATTTCTCAGATGTTTCTGCAAGGACTGCATTAACATTCTGGTCGGCCAGGGGACCTTCGACAAGCTGAAGGACATAGACCCCTGGAGCTGCTACATGTGCAAGCCGTCCGAGTGCAGTGGAATCCTGGAGCTGAGATCAGACTGGAGTCTGAAGGTCCAAGAGTTCTTTGTCAACAACAGTGCACTGGAATTTGTAAGTACTGTTACGTTTCCTTACAGAGTTTAAGGGGTAATGGAATTAATGCAACAACCAGGTGGAACACATTGAGGAGACGACTGAACGGAAGTAGCTTTATTGTGGGAAACACAAACGAGATGGTTCAGGGGACCGATAGTGGAGCCAAAGGAGCGAAACGCCAAACCAAAACCATGACTGGCCAAGCTAGCACCAGTAAAACAAAATGTCCGCCCCATACCTAGTAGTTCTACACAAAGGTTAGCGAGCTTACCGAGGGAGGAGTGGAGAACAGCACACGCCTAAGATCAACAAATGACAAACAAATCAGGTACACACCACAAGGCCCAGAGAGAGTGTATTTGTTTTATTTAGCTGGATGGGTGTGGCCTTTTATAAACACAGTGATTGACTGGAGGTCTGTTCACCCAATCAGGAACAAAGGAGGGGCGGTACCTGTGGGGTGCCCTAAATAGTATTTACCTCCGAACCTGTGGGTGGCAGCAATGTGCCTGATGCTCATAGTAGAATTTTATTGTTATTTTGCTATTCCTGGTTGAGCCTTGAAAGCTTGTGGCTTGTGAATTTTGGTACATTCCAACATATTGAAGCCTGGTAGCGTAATTCACTCATTAGTGGGAAGCCAACGATTCATTTGAAGCAAACAATCTGAGCAAACTAAATTGGCTATGCGGACAGACTGACAATATGATTTGTGATTGGGTCAATGTTTCCACCCAGGAACCACACAGAGTGTACCCATCTATCTCTGCTGATCGACGCAGGCCCATCAAGGTGCTGTCCCTCTTTGATGGCATTGCAACAGGTTGGTTTCCCCTTACATAATCATCAATACAACGTTTTATATATATAAGCTGACAACGTCTTTTGGATACCGCAGGCTACCTTGTGCTCAAAGACCTCGGCATCAAAGTGGACCGTTACATGGCTTCAGAGATCTGTGATGATTCCATCACCGTGGGTATGATCAAACATGAGGGGAGGATTGAATATGTGAACGACGTGCGCACAATAACCAGGAAACACGTGAGCACCGTCGTCCTATCATGCTATATGGCTTTATATGTGTTTATCCCCCCCCCATTTTGGAAAATTACTAGAAAAACTCAACAAACATGTACCTCTGCTTCCTCCCAGCTTGCAGAATGGGGTCCGTTTGACTTGTTGATTGGGGGCAGTCCTTGTAACGATCTATCCATGGTGAACCCTCTTCGAAAAGGATTGTTTGGTAAGTATCCAGTTCAGGGGGAATTAAAGGGAAAAATCAGCATGAATCGTCATGTTTGAATTTGAAAGATAATTCTACCCAGCTCTTGGCAAAAGCCAAATAAATCCTCCCCATTCTCTTTCCTTGCATGAATTCCCATGTTTGTCTGTCTTGCTTCTCAGAGGGCACCGGTCGACTGTTTTTCGAGTTCTATCGCATGTTGACCATGATGAGGCCGAAAGACGACGACAATCGCCCGTTCTTCTGGTTGTTTGAGAATGTGGTGTTCATGAGTGCCAACGACAAGTCAGACATATGCAGATTCCTTGAGGTGAGTATCCATGGGGACTGTCGGCAATATTTAGTCTTAGGTAATACATTGTTATGAGTTGCATGTATTATTTTTTATTCATATCTTTCTTTGTCTCCTATGTTCCAGTGTAACCCCATTCTTATCGACGCAGTGAAAGTCAGTCCTGCACACCGAGCTCGCTATTTCTGGGGAAACCTCCCTGGCATGAATAGGTAGATATGAAAACAATATTTGCAATGTTTGTCGGGAGTCTGTAAGGATATGAAAAATATGTGTAATACAACAACATTCTCTCTGTCACACTCTTTCTTTATTTCTGGATTTCTTTAGGCCTCTTGCAACATCTCTAGATGACAAAGTGGGCCTCCAGGATTGCTTGGAAGTGGGACGCATGGCAAAGGTAAAACATCTGTCCAAATATGTTCAGGATTCACTTAATACGGTCTGTGCATCATGATCATATACATGGGTGAATTCATTCATACAAGGTTTACAAACCATGGCCCCGTTTGTCCTTCACTCTTCTTGTAGTTTGAGAAAGTCCGCACCATTACAACCAAAAGCAACTCCATACGGCAAGGAAAGATGGGGCCACTTCCTGTTTCCATGAACGGGAAGGAGGACTACCTGTGGTGCACAGAGATGGAACAGTAGGTTCTTCTATGTCCTACCACTTGAACCACAATAGCGTTCCTTCTACTGAACTCTCTTAACGGTTTGTGTGTGTGGTGTTTCCTGTGTTGTTGCAGAATCTTTGGTTTCCCCAAACACTACACAGATGTGAACAACATGGGCCGCAGCCAGAGGCAGAAGGTCCTCGGTCGCTCATGGAGCGTCCCTGTCATCCGTCACCTGTTCGCGCCACTCAAGGACTACTTTGAATGTGAATCAGGACAGTAAGCTGCATGTCAGGTGGCGTCGCTACTGTTCCAACCCATGTCTGACTGTCTTATTTTATTGTTGTTGCTCACATTCTTTTTAAATGGATTGATTGTGGAGCATGCTTATTTATCTAAGCAGTGGTGCTGTGATGACTCCAAACTGTAACAATAATCTACCTCAATACTACACAATTCTGCTTTCTTACCTGTATTTTAATTGAATTAATGGAAATGGTGAACTGGTTTTCAGCAACCGCTAACATAGGCGTTGGGTATAATTCACTCTTCTTTGCTTTTGGATAAAAGCATCTGCTATCTCAATGTGAAAACTTTTGTTTACATCTCTGTTGTCTTGTAAAGAACACAGTTCCTCTTTATAAGGATCAACCTAATCATGTTCAGGTTAACTAAGGTGCTATGTATGGAGCTAAATCAGCGCCAGAATTTTGTGATTGAAAAACTAAAATTTTAAACAGAAAGTTCAAGTTTTGATGTTGAACTATATGTTGAAAAATAAATAAGTGTAGTAAAAGTTTATTCAGCCGTAGGTACTCATTTTTCGGGTTTCAGGTTTTTTTTGGCGTTGATTTGGCGTGGGGGGCGTGGCATCAACTAAAAGGGGCGTGGAATCACGAGTGACAGCATGACAAAGAAGGCTGAGGACCTTCCTCCCTCAATCATGTTGCCTTCAGGAAACTTAGGTACTTCGAGAACTATCACCTAACACTTTTGGTTTATTGTACAAGAGCAATAAACTGTGCCAGATTGTGCAGTTAAGCAGCCACACTTAAAGAAATGATATTTCCCACTTCCACATACGACTGTGAACGCAGCGTAGTATCTGCTGGCGATGGCGTCCGCTTCACTGTTTAACTGCACAGTTTACTGCTCTTAGACTGCGATTGGTGCCAAGTGCGATCTGAAACAGCTTGCTAAACGGAACTGTGTCACTGGCATCACGTTCATGTTCACTGCCAATCACGCGAATATGGTGTATAGAAAGTGTTAGGTGATACTTCTCGCAGTACCTACGTAGGTCCTCAGCCTTTGTTATGCTGTCACTCATGATTCCACGCCCCTTTTTGTTGATGCCACGCCCCCCACGCCAAATCAAGGCCATAAGTCTGAAACGTGAAAGAACTGAAAGTGAAAAAAAACCTGAAACCCAAAAAATGAGACTTCAGAAGATCTGAATCTGAAAACATAAAAACATTAAAGTGAAGCATCAAAATAAATAATGTCATCAAAATAATTCCAGAATTTAATCAAAATGATATTTAAATTGAAAACTTTTAGTACACTTTTTTTCAAAGTTCAACATCAAAACTTGAACTTTCAGTTTCAAATTTTAGTTTTTCAATTACAAAACTTTTGTCCCTGATTTAGTTCCATAGCTGTGGTCATTTGTTCTCCCGTAGCAAATATGACACTTTTTTTTTAGTCAGGTTTGCATTTTCTAAACATTTTTTACAGTTGTGTTTACTGTGTGGTTTTCTGGTTTTTTTTAGGATTCTGAAGTTGTAATAATACGTTTCACTCTTTTTTATTTTCAAATCAAATCAGACACACTTTGTTTTCAAAATGTACTGTTTTTCCGAATGGTGTCGGTTTGGTGATATTGGTCACCAAACTGACACCTTAAGAACCGTAGTCACCAGATCACCTTAAGAACCGTAGTCACCAGATCACCTTACTTAGAAGCGTTTAGTTTTCTATGCCCCGTGGTGCTATACTCTCCACCTTGTACATTGCAATGTCACGTTGCAACGACTTATTTTTGGAGCATAGGAGAATTGTAATGTTAGTTATTGTGTTGTAGTAATATGTTTTGGTCATTATTTAGTAATTAACCATGCCATTATTTGACATTAGGGGGAGACATTGTTGTGTTTGAAACTGCCACAGCGGTTGTCATGCAAGACTGTCTAAACAAAATTGTAATTAGCCTAGGTTAGGTATATTTACATTGATTTATGATTTGACAGAACTACAAACTCTCTGGAGTCCTCTCAATATGGCGGAGCATCGCCAACAAAAAGTCCCATGATGCATTCTGATGAACAAGTCGTCACTTGTATTTGCATAAAAAGCCCGTATTTGCCGGATGATCTCTAGTGGACGAATGTGCTATTAAATAAATGCATCAGTTGTACATTTATTGTACGGTGCGTTGTGGCTATTCACCAGTGCGCTATATCGGGGACCATATTTGTACGCTCACATTTCGTACACCACAAAATGGTGGCGCTATTGAGGCCACAAGTGGGCCGATTCCTCTGTCACTAGCTAGTGTTGAGTGTTCATGTCGGCCTTTATAAATAAACTCGTCATTTCATCATGACTTCTGCTTGTGGTTCATTTTAATAAAACATGCCGGTAGGCGGGCAGTATGTGGACGTTTTACGTCGGTCCCGGGCGCTCATCTCACGCCGGAACTCCTGGGACGGGATGTTCCTAATGAGCGTTAGTGGGCGGGACTTTGAGCTGCATGGGTTTAGCGGCGGGAGAGGGATGGTCATCTTATAGGGGGATATCCGTTTCTGTTACATGTTTCGGATATTGCTGTCACATTTAAAATAAAACTAACATATTTATCTCCTTGCCGTTGTTGTTAATCTTAAATTGTCTTCTTCGCGGACTGTTAACTGGCGTACACAGCTCATAGGAAGTAAGAGAACGGAAATGGCGTTGCGGTAGACCGGGATAACGCAGCAATCCATGATCCTCTGTCAGCCAAACGGGAGTTTGAGATTAGAATGGGACGACCCACGTGTTACTCGTCTATTTAATCAAGTCGAGCATCCCCGCAGGTGTTTAAATTAGTTAACTAAGTAGCAGAAGTTTCAAGTCTCTTGACTGTCCTCATGCCATAGTGGTGTTATAGTTGTGTATTGGTACCGCCGTATTATTATCATTTGACCCATAGGAACAGTCAACTTTGAACCGAGTAAGTATAATAATATTTTTTTTACGGAACCAAGTATAGGAAGTAGCTCCGTTAGTTCGTTGTATGCATTACATAATAACGGGGTTTGGTGAGGTTTCGACGATATTTTGTCTACTAAAGGTGAATTTGCAGTAAACCAGACAAACCTGCTACAACACAACGTTTGACTTGAGGCACATCACACTAATGTGTGAGAACTGACGTCACGTCATCATGTTTGAGTTGTGTTCATGCTCCTCGTCTAGACTCTCGCCCAGTCCCTGTCTATGACCCATGGAGACGTCCGGCATGGCTGTGAACGTCCACTCAACGTCCGTGACCAGCGACAACCTGAGTCGCTATGATATGCTGGCCTGGGTCAACGAGTCTTTACAGATGAACTACGCAAAGCTCGAGCATTTGTGTTCAGGTGCGAGAACGTGGCCATAGTCAACACGCCTAACGTGTTGTTTTGCACTGCATGTGTTGGATGGATTTGGATGTTATGTTATGTTTGTGCATAATAATGTAGTAATGTTTTCCTTGCCATACAGGTGCAGCATATTGCCAATTCATGGATGTGCTGTTCACTGGATGCCTCCCCCTGAAAAAGGTTAAATTCAATGCCAAACTGGAACACGAATACATACATAATTTTAAAATTTTACAAAACAGTTTTAAAAAGGCTGGTGTTGACAAGGTAAGCGTTTAGCCTTTGTAATATTAACCATTAAAGCTAAATGTGTCTTTTTTTTAATTATTGGATCTGTTTATACCCCACTTTTGAAGATAATTCCTGTACACAAACTGACTAAAGGAAAGTTCCAGGACAACTTTGAGTTTGTGCAGTGGTTCAAGAAGTTTTTTGATGCAAACTATGATCAGAAGGATTATGACCCAGTTTCAGCGCGTCAAGGACAGGAGACTGGGGCTCCCTCAGCTCCTGCCAAAGCCAAGGGGAGCGCTGCTCGTGAGCATTACATATTTTGTATATGATTTATATTCATATATTTGTTACCTGTACCCCATTTCTAAGTATTTCTAATGGGTTTACTTTAGAAAAGCTCATTCAACCTGCTGAGAGACCAGCTGCTAGAATTGGTAAAGTGATTTTTATTAAGAGCTCCTAGGCATGTCACTTGAGGGACTTTGTAATGAAGTATGGTGATTATAGATTCCTAAGGCATCTCTTGCAGATTGGCTGACTAGCAATGGTGCACAATGTCCTCAAGTCGTGGTGGATAACGCTAACAGCAGGGTCACTGGGTTCTTCATTAACATGAACATGACATTAGAATGAATTTGTAACGTATTGTTTTAATTCTTTTCATTTAACACTAAACATGAAGCACCCATAAGGGCGAGCCCTTCCAGAGCGGTGCGACCCGCACCCTCACGGAAACCTGTAGCAGGAGATGATCTGAGAGAGCTTACTGATGAAGTGAGTAGTTTTTGTCATTGTAGAATCTGATGTAGAGTTCTGTGATCAGTTGGCTTAGTCTGTACACATGCACTGTACATGATTGAATTGAGGATTTGCTTTCTTAATTATACTTTCTTACCCCTCAGATTAGTCAGCTAAGATTAGCTGAGACTAATGCAGAGAAAGAACGAAACTTTTACTTTGCAAAGTTAAGGAACATTGAGCTAATCTGCCTAGAGAAGGAGACTGATGGAGGAAACTCAATTCTGCAGAAGATTCTGGAAATAGTTTATGCAACACATGTAAGCATCTCTACAACATGGACATGCATGCATAGTACATCCCATAATGTAAACTATGGCTTAACCTGGCACAATCTTGTTTACTGGAGTGTTTCTCCCCACAGGAAGGCTTTGTCATGCCTGAGGGTGAAGCTGGAGACGAGGAGCCAGAGGAGTTCTGATTGGAACATTGGAAGGTGAAATCTTGATGGGGAACAGTTAACATACTTTGCCTTTTGTCAACACATGCTACTTTTGAAATGAATCAGAAATCTTTGTAACAATCTCAATCTGCACATGCTTTGTGGTTATTCATTTCCTTGTATTCACTGGATTTCTATCTGTCCCTTAGTTGTAGTGATGTATCTAGATATAACTAAATCATAGCTTTTGAAACAATCAGATAAAATGCAATGCTAATTAAAGAAATGTATTTAACTTTTTGTCATTTGGTCTGTCTGTGCATGTATGGGCATCACAATCTTAGAATATCTTAGTGACTTCCAGAGTTGAGATAGTCTGTACTCTGGTATAGAACTCGTGGGTAAAGTAACTATTGCACATCACCCACTTCTCCAAAATAAGGCAAGGGCAGGATGTGTTGCACACATGTTTCCTTTTGAAATGCTGTACAAAAGTAAATATAGCACATTGTGCAAAACTAGCTCAAGAAATCCAGATGGCAGCACTACCGCAAGTATTCAAAACTAGTTTGTTGTTATACATCCATGGTTGCTCTACACACCTTCCAATTATACAAAGTACACAATGTTGGAGATTTCACTGTTTTTATTTAAATACATGTCACTATATAGATGATTCAGTGGGTTTCCCAGGGTTTCAATATCCTCTCCATTTTGGAAGGTGTAGGGCTGTGGTTGCTTGGCTTTATGTCCAGATGTGTCCCTAGTCCAGGGACCGTCTCACCCGCCTGAATAAGTCTAATAACGTCCTTGAAGGGAAGAGCCCTTGCCTCTGGTTCTTCACTGTCTCTGATCCCAGGTTCTGGTTCTGAAAGCATTTCATTCTGGTGTTCCTGATCATATTCAGCCTCACTGTGGCCCCCGCTGCTCCACTGTGTGTACCCTGTTGGGTCGATGGGCTCGATAAACCTGGTAATTACAACGTGGATTTAGTGTTTCGTCGTAAGCAGTAACTCTGATCTAGAAGCAGGTCTGCTTTTAAGGGACACTCCTGACTTGTCTTGCTGGGTCCCATGTATCACTCAACATCTGCTTACACATGTTTGGACCGTTTAGACGGAAAGGCAATAGTACAACATTAGGGGTCAACTGAAGTGCTTTTGGCTCACGTAGCTGAGAAAACATACCGGTTATAATAAAACAGTTTAACGTCCATCCCGGGAGCTCCGCAGGTCCCGGACCCGGCGACCAACACCGACCCTCCCTGGAACCTTTCGTCCGCCTCAAAGTCGTACGAATTAAACCTTTTGTAGACTTCCTCCATCACTCAACGATGAACGGACACTGCCAGTGAATTAAGTAGCCATCATAAACAAACAGCTTTAATGACAATAACAAAAGCAACAGTTCTCCGCGTACGTCGACCAATTTTTGCAGCCAACAAATAACAAGAGGGACTCACAGCAGAACAACTTGACCACAGCTCCCCGTGTGGACTTTGGTAGTACTGTGCCAGTTAAAAGCAAATTGCGTTGCCTTACTGCGGCAGAGTCCTGCACGGGTCTGATTTTCAAGACCCGCTCAGGCCCCGCACCCGCCACCCGCACGTATGGCCTATTAGTTCTGCAACCCGACCCGACCCGTCGGCACAAGATCCACGGCCCGACCCCAACCCGCATATCCTTTAATAACCACGAGCAGTGAAAACATCTCATAGTAATCACGGTACAGTGATCAACCGCGTATTTGGCTCAAAACGCGTGGGATGGAATAATTTCAAGCTGTTGTTTAAATCATTCTGTTAGGCATAATCAAGTAGACTACGTTTAAAGTGATCATTTTGGGCCATTTCATAAGTGTGGAATGAAGATAATATATTTTAAAACCGAACCCGAAAAAAAAAATTAAGACACTTTTTGCGGGTTACCCGACCCGATGCAGGACTCTATAATTGGTAAATACATATGAATGTTGACATGAACTGCTGTTCTAGCTCAATTTTAAGTTTGAATGTACCAGTACCAAACTGTAGACCTATGTTAATGTGTACAATTACAATAGTTTCAAGCACCCATGATTGCTAGGTTAATAGAACAAGTTTCAAACACTCATAATTGCTATGGCAAAATGCCTATTGCTGTATCTACATATCTTTAGGATTTCTGGATTAGTGTTAATATATTCATGTTCAATGTGTGAACATAACGTGAATGTATATAGGCCTCAGATAGATGAAATAATCACAGCAACAAATATCTATTATTTGGATAAGTGTATTTACTGATTTTGTACATTTTTCATTTGAGTTTACAATGAACAGAAAAAATTAAAATATTCAAGAAGCAAATAAAAGACTTAAATTGCACATAGTATGTATGGTCCTTCTACACATAAGCATTCTGTCTCTCTGTATATATATAGATATATCTCCACAAAAGTGTTTTATAGTTTCATATCAAGGCAGTCAACACAAAGATTATCCACTTGCCCTACTGCCATCCAAATACACCACAAACAATAATTTCTGAAACTCCATTCGTTGAGCTTCAGAAATTCCCAATGTCTAGATTCCTATCAGATGACGGCTAGCATCTATGTAGCCCTTCCTTCCTGTCACTCACTGCTGGTTTCGGCCGGATGGCTGAACGTTGCGGAATATCTGTGTCGCTGTAGCTTGCTCGGATTCAAGGTTTGCCGTTGGGTGGTGCGCGACGGACGGGCAAAGCAGAACGCCAAGGTACTGCTGGAGCTGCAGTCATAGTTCCCCTCCTGTTAAATAACAATGGGACAGAGGACGAGCTGAAGCAGGTAAATATGAGGAGTGAGTTGCTATAAAGTGTTGTTCTCATTGAAAAAGGGATCACTTGTAATTAATTTATTCATCCATCATAATTTGGACAGCTCTTTAAGGATCCATGCCTACATGATGATGTACATGAAGACCTACCTCTGCTGTGACGGTGCTCACGCTGACATCCCTGGTGATAGCTCCTCTAATCGCTTGGTTCTGACTGATCCCTTTCTCCTCTCGCTGCTTCATGAACCTCTGGTTGACAATTCTGGTCACACTGTCGTTCCTGTGTAGCAGAACAGCAGGGGGCCTCGTCGGAATGCGCTCCAGGTGTTTCAGGTCTGACTTCCCCTTCTGCCCGGCTCCTGGCACGGTCTTCTCTGCACGCCCGCTTACTTTGCGCAGGAACTCTGAGACCAGGCCATAGCGATTGGTTCCAGCAGCTTTGCTGGGGGGCTTAGCAGATCGGCAGGGGCTGCCAAAGTCACTGTTTACAGTGCTGTGAATATTCCCTGCGTTTGCTTTATTGTTGGCCGGGGGGGCCCAAGTGCTGGCGGAAAGATTTGACAATGCTCGTTCCCTGGAGGTTGTTGAGGATGAAGACGAGGATGTCAAGGATGAGTTGCTGAAGGTGGTGGAGGTAGGGAGTGTGGTGGGTGTACAGGAGGCGGAATGCCTCCTGTACAACTTTGGGGACGTCTGTCTGGGTCTCATGGATCTTCCGCTGACTTTCTCCATGGAGGTCGAGATTTGGTGAGCACGGGCGGATGACGGGCTCTGGACCCTGGAGGGGCTGTTTCTCACCGAAGCAACCCCCTGGGGTCCATCCGTCTGCAGAGCGACGCTCACCATCTGGGGTTGTATCTTCGTCTGAGTGCCTGAACAGGCCACATCCACCCAGGCTCTACTTGATCGCCGTCTCTCTTCCTCTGGGGGACTCGATTGAGTGACCTGTCTCCAGCTGGCTGTCATCTCTTTCATGTCATCACTAAGGTTGGCAGAGAGCCCCAGATAGAGGGGCGACAGAGAGCTACGTGGACTGCACCAGGGTGAGACCGGGACGACAGACTCCCTATCCGTGTTGGGACTTTGCTGCAGCTGAGCGAGCTGGACTCTGCGTGCAGAAGGGGGGCTGTAGTAAATACGGAAGGCGGTGCTTTCTGGGGCGGTGTGGCTCCTGTCTGTAGATATCTGTTCAAAGTCGAGATCAGGGAAGTTCCGTGGCATGATTGGATGGTCCCAGGTCTTGACAGGGTCCTCTTGGTCCAGGTGAGCGACCGAATGGCTGAGATAGCACCAGAGTTTCCGGTTGGAGTCACGTGGAGCAAATGGCCCTCTAGACCTTTTCCCTTCAGCCTTGTATGTCCTGTGAAAAAATATGATAGTGTCTCAAGACTTCAACGTCAAATGTATTATGTGCAGAATGGGAGGGAAAAAATCTAACAGACCTGTCAATTTCAAAGTATCTCCTCTCATCGCTGATAGCACGGGCGCTGGCATCCTAGGGAAGGAAGTTTATATTAATAGGCTAATTAGAGGAAGTTTAATTAGAAGGATTACAGTCTGACCCGTAGGAAGGAAAACATTAAATAAGTAGATCGTCTCCTTATGAAGCAGATATGCTCCTCCTCTGAGGCTTCCCTCTTTAGTGTCACTTGATTTTTTAACAGAAGCATGAAATGGTTTCTGCTGTATATCAATCATTTAATTTTCAGAGATGACACTGTTACTGTATTACAGATGAGTACATGTCAGAGGCAGACATTCACAGAACTATGTCTATTTAACTGAAACTGTCACCTTTTTACAACAGCCCATAAACTCAAGCTATGTTGAAACCCATGCAGCGTTGGTCGAGTTGAGACATTTGTCCTGTGTGGCAGTAGCCCCCACAGGAGATTAGCCTAAATACTGTCACCCTTGATGAAGTGTGTTAATGTTGTCTGGTGCAGAGTATGACGATGAAGCCAAGCCAAGCAGAGATCAGCTTGGCTTCCCAGCACAACACATACACATGCATGCGCACACAGCTGGGGACACAGAACAGGTCTTTCATACCTCATTTGTCTTGATGTTACGGTCACATGCAGCCCAACTCTGGGGACGCTCTGCTTCAAGTTCTTGCAGCAGATTCTGTATCATGAAGATGGTTTTGGCTCTCGCCTGGATTGGAAAAAAACAGACAAGTCTCCAAAATGCTCTATATATATTGTATTGAAATGTGAATATATATTAATATGTGTAGATCTAAAAGATATGTGAATGAATTTCATTGAGTGTAGTTAATGTGTAGTTAATGGACCTCTGGGTACTGGGTTAGGGTTAGATAAGGGTTAGGGTTAGATAGGGGGTAGATAACTTATTTTTACCTCAATGGCTGCCAGTCCAGGTTGTTTTACTTGACACCACCAATGGAGAACTGATATTGTCTGCAAAATGAGCAGCGCTTTGGGGTCTCTGCAACTTTGTTTTATGTTCAACTGAGAGGACGGACCCTGTTGTACGTGCTTCGCTCGCTCCATAATGTGGGTGGGACGGACCTCTCCCATAATGTTACTTTCAATGACATTCTGAGCATCCAGGTTGTGCCCGGCACATTCCCCCAAAATATAGGGACCACCTAATTCACTGTCTGTCAGCAGTCTCTCCAGGTGTCCAATAAAGCCCAGCAACATGCTCTGCAAAAGTGCCAGAGAGTCATTCACAGGCCCCTGAAAGAACAGGTTCTGTGCTGGGGGTTGGGCCTTACCCTTATGTTGAATCCCTGTCTCTGGGATAGAAACAGGTGTGCAGGAATGGCCATTTGTGGGTGTTGAGGTGAGAAGTTGAATGGCTGAACTCACAATGCAGGCATGCTCTTTGAGAGAAAGAAGAGTTTCACAGTCTTTCATAGTCATCCCACAGGGACCTCTGTCCTCCTTTCTGCCCGATACTTCTTCTTGGACCAAAGGACTCCATTCACCACCCACAGGACCCTCTTGAGTGACCTGGCACACAGACAACATCCCTTTGGTCTGTGCCTGGCTCACGTCCCTAGGGACAGAGCTCTCGACCACACCTGTATTTGTTGCACCATTGGTTTCATTATCCTCTGTGTCCTCTGTTGTGTGTCCCATTGTCACACTTTGTCTGCTCGTTTCCAGTTCCCACCCCAGGTCCACCTGGGAAACCTGCTTCTCCGACACTAATTCCATTGGCTCCTCCTCTTCCTCTTCTGTGGCACCTCCACATTTATCTCGCAGGTCGCTCATTTCTGCTCTCAGGCCTCGGTTCTCCACCTCCAGTTCCACAATGCGTCGGCTTAACAGCGTGGCCTCCTCTTCCACCAGTTTCAAGTGAGCCTTGACTTCCGCCTCCCTGGATCGGCCGTAGTTGGTGTTACCTTCAGGGAGCTGGCTGGCGTCTATGTCTCCATAGGCCGAGTGGTATCTTGCCAGCTCCACACGCATGGCATCACTTTCTGATACCAGCTTGGTCAGCTTCTTGCACATGAGCGCTAATTCCTCTTTGGCAAAGTGCAGTTGGCATTTGAGATCAGCGCTGTCATCCTTAGGAATGGAAAAGGGAAAAAAACGCCCAACAAACCACATTAGATAGAAGGACACAATAGTGCATTCATGATTTTGGATACAGATACATTTGAGTTCAGGTGCATATGTTATGTACGTGAGATATGTTATACCTCTATCTGTTGGGAAAGCCTCCTCTCTGCTTTGCTGGTAGGTGATCTGACACTTCTCCTCTTCAGAGAGTTCTGGGGGTTTCAGACAGAGCAAATCAGTTCTCAAATTAGTTCTCAAACGAGAAGGTTTTGCAAACATCTCCGCCTTAGCAATAGAAGTAGGTTAGATTCCAGATTACAAGTCATATGATCTACTGTACAAGTTTTTTCCCACCACCAAGGGCAACCCTGAACTACATGAGCGAGTCCATTTGTAAGTCTGAGTATGAAAGGAATTCAGGCTGCAGAGAGCTCTGTCTCTGGACAGAAGACACAAGGGTGGAGGTCCTGGTTTTATAAATAACTATACGCAGAGGTTAAAGGTGAGGATTATGACACGTGTGTTGTCACCTTGACATGTTCATGGTTTGTAGATGAAGGCTCATACGTGATGTAGAAATAAAGAGCTAATAGGATGTTAGTATTTCCAAGTTTTCCAGGAAAACATACAAATGTGCCCTTTACAGAACCTACTGTTAGGTTTGTTGAAGTAAAAGTGCAAGGAAAGTAATCGCCTTTTGAAAATCTTTCTGTTCTTTTGTTTTTCTTTTGTTTGTTTGTGACATGTTCTTCTGCTGGCCAACAGGACAAGTATTGGGCATTTTTAAAATGTCCCTCCTGCCCCTCAATCTAGCATACGTTCTGTGGTGCTAGATTAGGACATCTAAGTGGATTTCCCTCACAGGATCAGAGAGAGTGGCAGCTGTCACGTTTGAGTGGGCCAGGCAAACTCCACGCCAAGGCACCGAATCCTGGATTAAAGCGAGTAACACGTGTGCAGAGTACAGCATCATCCATACAAAGATGAGGGTTCAAGGCAGAAGTAGCAACAACAAATAAAGGTAGAAGGAAAAAGCAAAGCACGCCATGGTGCGTTCTAGTTGTACTGAATAGCTAGCTATAGCTGTTGTTGTAGGTCAGTATGTCAGTGTGCAAACACTATTTTGAATTCCATAATACATGCTGATCCCGATTTAGCCTAGCTTAATAGAAACCAAATGAGAGAAAGCGGGAGAGAGTCTATTCTTGTTATCTCTCTCTATGTTTCTTCTCTCTCTATTCTGTGTCGCCTCCAGTAGGAATGTCAGCTGTGCTGAGAGTTCAGGCTTCAGCATACCAAGAGGCTCCACCCCACCCAGGCAGCAGTCAGCTGCTGGCCGTGCCCTTAGCTCATATCCTTGATGTGGTCCAGGGTCAAGCACCATCTGACATCAGAGTAGAGGGCAGACAACTGCATGATACGGGGGCAGCTGTGTAGAGTAACCGGGGTGAAATGGGTGATAGACTGCGGGGATACGGGTCATGTTTATGAGGTTTAGAGATGGCGACAGCTGATGGCCACGGCGACATTACAGTCACACTATAGAGCAAACGGACGCAGAGCATCAAGCTAAAGATATGGAAGTGGCACCTCTTTGGAGATGACTTTGTCCACTTCAGTCTGCAGGACCTGCTTGGCCACTTCCAGCTCCTGGGTCCTCTCTCGGAGGGCCTCGTTCTCCACTTCCAACAGGGATTTCTTCTTCTGCATGGACTCCAGTTCATTCCGTAGGCGTAGAGAGACACTCTTTGCAACCTATCAGCAAACTCAATTATTAATGAAAATACCCAATATAATATGAATAACAACGACGTGAGAAGTATCCACCAACCAAGTCAATGACTGAAGTAACAGTGCCTGCATGTTTCTTAACTGTTCCACATAAGTAGAGGAAATGATTAAAGTCAGAATTCACCACCATAAAGGACAAGGAAATCAAAGCAAGGCTGAATGTAGTTTCATTGTTTAGAGAAAGGAGAGGGTATCAAATTACCATCCTGTGTAATCAGCCTTGTGTAAAAGAAACCCACCAACACAGTGATAAACCCAGCCATGATGCTGTTTCAAATCTTAATCTCGTATAAGTTTAGTTGTAGGCATCTATTTTGTTGGAAACAATTGACCACATAATTATACTTTTAGGGTTTTACGAACCTACAAACAGGATGTACGAGAAAAAAAAACCTTTTTCCCCCATTAAGCATTTTGTGGCACAACCCAACATCAGGATGTGGCCAGTCCATGAGTCATGTGAATATCCACCAATTACAGCACTGCCATGTTTGTGAGTGAGGCTAAGTGAAGAAATATGTGGACGGTTGGCGTTCACTTGGATGAGAGTGAGACCTTGATATCATGCTCCAAGCTTCTGACCAGCTCCCCGTCCACTTGTCCAGTTTGGGCCACCCTGATGCTGCGACGTTCTGCCTTGCGGAGCCGGTACTGCAGGATACGACACGTCTTGTTGGCCCGGTCCAGCTGCAGCCGCAGCTCCTGCAGCTGGTACACCTCCTCCTCTTGGAACATGTCACGGATCTCCACCATCTCGCAGCGCAGCTCCTCCATCTCATCCTATGAGGAGGGATACGGACACAGATCTCAAGACCTGGAGTAGGACTTTCAACGATACTCCTGCTGTTGTTCTTTTGGAGTGCATTTTACATTTTCAGTCACACACAATAACTTCAAATAAGTCAATAAGTCCAAATACTTTATAATAAAAATATTTCTACTTTGATTACTATATCAAAGTTCCACAATCAGCAGGATACAGGCCCTTTAAATTATAATAGGCCTATAGGCCTGTATGATTCTATATATAGTGGTAATATAATGATTTAAGACGATAATGCTTATTCGGGTGGTTCTAATTATTGTTATTAGCATGGCCATTATAAATTGGAATCATGGTTTGTTTTGTTTTCGTTTAGCGACAGGATTTCAGCCGTCTTAACTTCCGATGCATCCTCGAGTGTCCTCCGTCACGCAGTCTCGAGTCGGTAATTGGGATTGGCATGTGCAATTAGAGACAATCCGCTCTGCTGTCAACACGCTGCACACCAGACACGTGGTGTAACCCAATAGGCCAAAGACGCTATATTCTAAAGCGCTATTTAATAGGCATATTTAGCATTATAGTTATGGTTATTATATATCTAGGATTACATTCATTCATTTAAAAATAATAATAATAATAATATTCTAGTAAGTATTCTTACTTTCAAATATTCGTTTTCTGATCTCAATTCGTCGACCTCCCTGATCAGGTCTTCGGTTGTCTCACACATCATCTCATGTGGACAGTTTTCTGTCACATGAACGACTCCCAGAGACGCTCCAAATTTAGGGGAATCCTTGCCAACAATGTCGCCGTCCTTGCTTTCCTTCAAGGTGCAGTTGTCATCGCCTCTTCCACCGCCGTGCCTCACAGAAGCTCTCCCGTCCACCCAACTTAATTCAGTGTCAATACTTTGCGGGTCTGGCTTGTTGCCCTCCGACGTGCAATCAGAAATTTCCGAACTACTGTCAGAAGAGAGTTTCCAAGATACACAGCCAGAGTCTTTGCTGTAGTCCTCCGACGCGTTGCTGGCATCGGACAGTTTCCTCTCCACGCTCACGCTCTTTTGGCACTCGTCGTTGGACATACTTTCTACGGTGATTCCCGACCGCGTTCCCTTTCCCACCGATTTCACCTCCGTTGCAGGGTCAGGCTGAGCTTCCCGTGTGTCGTTGTTCAGCCGTGTCTTAGAGCAGGAGCTTCTCCGGGAATCTTTAGTCCCTTTCTTGCCCTGACTGGCGCCCTGCTGTTGCGCCTTGGGTGGATGTTGGCACCGGAGCGCCGGCTTTGCGCCCTTTTCTCCCCTGTTCATCTTCTTGTGTCCAGTTGTCACAGTTAATTAGAGATGTTCACGTTACTGTCGTAAAACTGATAAAAGATGATCCCACAGACACAACGTTACTGTAGGCTGCTCAAGATGTACTCTTCGCTTCCAGACTGAAACTCTGACACCAAGGGGTGAGATGTTGGTGAGTCATGGCTGGTGTTCTCCGCCCACATGGCTCATGGCTTAACCCCAAACAATCGACATCAAAAAACCAAGCCACGTTTGCGCGAGGAAAACAACCACATTGGTTAGGCCTATATGGCCGCATGACACCTTCCCTTCCTGGAACATGTGTATCATGCCCCGTGGCATTTCATTGTAAAATCTCCATCCAATATATTTTCCAAAACATGAAAAAAACTGAAAACTGAAAATGTATGTAGGTCTACTCAAGTCACATGTTTGTATATAAATTGAAGGGCCTAATATTATATGATATTATATTATATATTATGCAATACAATATGAATGATTCTATAATAGCAGATCATATTTTGACCAATTGGCCTATATCAGTGATATAATATAACTACCGGTGATACAGGAGGATCACAATGGAGATACGCCTTCGGGCTTTATCGTGTTTACAATCTCAGTGATTTTTAATCTATGGGATGACTACAGTTCAGTTCAGTGTTTTTCAATCATCAAATACATTCAATCAATCAATCATGGAAAACACAACTAAAGCCGTTCTGTGCGCTCTAGTTCTAGCAGCGAAGGCTCTGATAGGCTGATGAAGGAATCCTGGTTCTAGCGGTGAAGGCTCCGATAGGCTGATCGAGGAATCCTGTTTCTAGCGGTGAATGCTCTGATAGGCTGACGGAGCCACCAGCCAGGTTGCCCTTGACGCCCTCTTCCGCCCAGTTCCTGTAGCTGTGAATTGAGGAATGTTTATGTTCTAGAGCATTGTATTGGTGACGATTAACAGGTACTTTAAAGCTAACCTATTATTTGCGTGTCCTCCATTGTTCCATCGGACAGTCTTTGAGATGAACGTCCACGTCATATAATTGTGTTCTTCGGTTGTTTGTCAGTGCAGCACCAGGGCTAACGGCTAGCTACTCACTAGCTACTCAGATTGCTAATAATAGCAGAAGCTGTTTTCTTAGGAACTGCTTAACGTTGACATGATCTGCAAGCGTCCGCCGTTTGCATGAACGACATCTGTTGCAGACGTGTTGGCCGATCTTGAGACGGGTCGTTCGTGTGTTGCAGGTCAAGTGTTAACCTCTGTGTGATGCTCGCTAAGCAGTGACAGGCCGATGGAGACATGAGCTCCCAGTAGCACTGCAGGCTACACTCACTATGAACAGCGAGGAGGAGTTCTACGATGCCGAGACAGGTGCCACTTACCAGCAACATTAACCAAACTGTTTATATCTGTACCTTTTATTTAACCTTTTATTCATTTAACCTGTTATTTATTCAGGAAGTCTCAGTGAGGTTAGGCAACTGTTTTGCAAGAGAGGACTGATGGCCCAATCACAAACCACACATGACATGCATGACACATGCAACATATGCAATGAATTAGGCAAGGATCGCTGTGCAGTGTAACCAGGACGTCTACCCGTGTGTTGCAGGGCTGGAGTCTGATGACTCCTGTGAGATTAGTTTTAAGGATGCCCTGGTGTTTGAAGGCAAGCAGGCCAAGGATGGGAGCACCACGCCACAAAATGGAGCCTGGGAACGACGGTGAGGAATTGTCCTAAGACACACTTAAGTCACTTGTTGTGAAAGTAGTTTTGGGAAGTTGTGTTCGGAAGCTTTGATTGTAGGACGTGTTCATTTATGGTAGGTGGTCGGTTCGATGCCACCGTTGTGGCGTTAGACCGTTGAGAGTAAAGAATGCGTGTGTCTTTCTTCGCTCTAAACCTGGCAGCCCTTTTAGAGAGCGCTGATATATGACCACATCTATTTATGTTTTACAGCTTGTTCTGTATTTAGATACGTGTACGTATTGTAGTCCTACGTTAATGGCTTCCTCTTCCACAGTTCAAATAATAACCAGTAGACCGATAGGATTGTTTTCCATGTGTATTTGTTTATTTTTTGTATTGTCTCATGTTTAATGAACAGGAAAGTGCTGCCGGCCAATATGATCTCCAGAAACAATTTCAGTATGTGGAGCATATTGAAGAAATGTATTGGAATGGTGAGCGGAACTCGGCACACAGCAGCTTACGTTGCAACATGTTGTTTATGAGTTGTAACCTTTGTAGACCTTCATCAGACTCATCCAAACAACAAGGTTATAAAGAAGGCCACTGTTGATGTTGGCAATCAAATTCTTGTGTATTTAATTGATGTTTGTCTTGGGATATTATTATTATTATTATTATTATTAGGACACCACTAACTAAAGACCATTTGGGCTACTTCAATTGCTAATGAATAGTTTATTCTTTAGCCTGTGTAGGTTTTTCTCAAATGATACAACGTAGTTTTCAGGTTACAGCTCAAGCATGTCATTCTCGTGGTGCTTCAGGAACTGTCCAAAATCGCGATGCCGGTGGTGTTCAACGAGCCGCTGAGCTTCCTCCAGAGGATCTCTGAGTACATGGAACACACTCACCTCATCCACCAAGCCTGCGGCTTGTCGGACTCCATAGAGCGCATGCAGGTAACATCCACAACGCTCTCGTCTGCTTGTGATAAGGTGTTAGTGCTCGTATTGCTTTTGAAATGATCATTTGGTAACAATGGCCGCCCATGTAGACGTCATGTAGACATCATGTAGATTTCATGTAGACGTCAGACCTACGGAGGTTCACTGACTGCAGGTCAGTTATGACCGTCTGTCTTCTCCATGGCAGGTGGTTGCAGCGTTTGCCGTGTCTGCTGTGGCTTCTCAGTGGGAAAGAACTGGAAAGCCTTTTAATCCTTTGTTAGGGGAGACATTTGAACTAACAAGGTATCCATAGACCAAAAGACATCCAACAGTGTGCATCCAATATACTGTACATACATACCAAATGTAGTGGATGTATTATAATATTATTGATTTCCCACTGCGATTCATTGTAACAACATGTTGGTTTTCCAGAGAGGAAGACGGCTATAGGTTGATCTCAGAACAAGTGAGCCACCACCCGCCTATCAGCGCCTTCCACGCGGAGTCTCTGAAGCAGGAGTTTGAGTTCCATGGCACCATCTATCCCAAGCTCAAATTCTGGGGCAAGAGCGTCGAGGCCGAGCCCAAAGGCACCATGACACTGGAGTTGTTGAAGTGAGCCTATATCTGAGCATATGACGCAAAACAATCAACATCTTCTTTCCCCCGGTTGTGGTCTCGTTGCGCGTGACTCGAGCACGGCGGTCTGTATCGCTGAACGACGGGACTATTCTGTGATTGTCTTCCAGGCATAAGGAGGCGTACACCTGGACAAACCCCATGTGTTGTGTGCATAACATCATCTTAGGAAAGCTCTGGATTGAGCAATACGGATCAGTAGAAATAGTCAACCACAGGTATGGTCCAGTAAAATGGTGAATCCATTATATATCATCATATATTATAAAATGCCATATTGTATTTGGATCAGCAACTGTTTTATGGTGTTTTTACATCTGATTTGTCAGTACGGGCGACAAGTGCATCCTGAACTTTAGACCATGTGGCATGTTTGGTAAAGAGCTGCACAAAGTCGAAGGCTACATCCAAGACAAGAGGTGAGAACACGAGTTATTAACGATGTAAAGACCCATGTAACACTAGTTATTAACGATGTAAAGACCCATGTAACACTAGTTATTAACCATGTAAAGACCCATGTAACACTAGTTATTAACCATGTAAAGTAACATATACAGCTCCATTAGCTTAGCAGTGGGCTAACGCTTTCACAAGCTTACTGTCGTGTTCCAGTAAGAAGAAACACCGTGTTATCTATGGGAAGTGGACAGAGTGCATGTACAGCGTGGACCCCAAGGTCTACGACGCTAACAGGAAGGCAGAGAAGAAGGCCGGGGGGAACTCCAAAAAGCAGAAGCAGGTGAGCCGTCCCCCGTAGTGACTCAACTGCTGGACTGGCACACATGTTGACCAACCTAAACGGTTCAGTCAAGTTTCCACATCGGCAGATTTGTAAATATTGTATTTGTGTGTTTTATTGAGCGTTCTCAAAATAAAATTAACAATCCAAATTTCTCAAACGTTTTTTCTTTCACAATTCCGTACAGTGGCGTTAGTGGAAGGTAAGGCCAAAGCACATTTCATATGTTCTGGTATGTAGTGTGCTACTGCTCTTGTCTTCTTCCTAGTCTTTGTTTCTGAGTGTACGATTGGTCCGTTGCCGGCAGCCAATCCACAATGCCTGGCATTGCATCTTTGACTGAGACATGACTCTGTGGCAACTTTTAGTTTTGTTGTCACATGTATTCTTTGGTAGGAGCAGGTGAGTGCTGCTCTGTATCGGTCTGACTGCTGGGTGTTGCCGTGTAGGAGAACTGTGCGGAAGGGGACGACGCTGACGAGATGCCAGATGTGCAAGAGACCGTGACTGTGATGCCAGGAAGTGCCTTACTGTGGAAGATCACGCCACGGCCACCACACTCGGAGCAGGTGAGACACACGCGTGTGCTAACTAACATTCATTCATTCATTCATTCATTCATTCATTTTAGAAAAACGTTTCCTTCCTTTTCTGCGTCTACATGCAGCATAGATCAAATGTATTAGTAGTTGTGCTGTGTATTATTTAATTATCTCTGAATTAGTTACATGACATATAAAGGCTACATTCAGTTCCTTCCATATATGATCCATTTCTGATTGTGATTTGTAAAGCATGTGGAATGTGTACAACTGGCCATGTTTTCCAGCTGTTTATCAGCTGACTGCAGCACCACAGTTTCTATCTATAGCTTCTGTCTCTTGTTCACGTGGTGGTTCTTTCAGTGGTGTGGTGAGGGTCATGAATCATACAAGCCTTCAATATGACGTGTCTATCCTCCCAAGATTGAAAATACAATCATGAATTTCCTCTTGTGTAGATGTACAACTTCACCAGCTTTGCCCTGACACTCAATGAGATGGAGCCGGGCATGGAGGGCCTGCTAGCTCCGACAGACTGCCGTCTGCGGCCAGACCTCAAGGCTATGGAGGACGGAGACTTAGGTACGCACTCACACACCGCTCATAAGCTGTGGTCTGTCTTGACCTATATACTCAGTACAGTTGGAACAACATCATAATGCGTGCACATTCGTGGGGTTCAGTATGTGCTTTCTTGTTCAGCGTTAATTGTTTTAATCTGTCTTTCAGATGGAGCAAGCATTGAGAAGGAGCGGCTTGAGGAGAAACAGAGAGCAGCCCGCAAGGAGCGCGCCAAGAATGAAGAGGAGTGGTCCACCAGGCGAGTGTTCTCCAGAGGCTGTGCTGATGCTTCCCATTCCCTACTGTCGGCTGCTATGTAACTGAGGAGGGGGCATCGCATTTCCAATAGCTTTCCAATAGGTTTCTACAAGAAGCGTAAAATGCATCTTGTGCAAATTATGAATTTGTATTTGTATATAAATGCAGTCCATTTGTATTTAAAAAAACATCAAGAAATGAACCTTTCCATAAGATAAGCAGCCATCGATTATTCTGGCATCAGCACAGTAGTTCAGTAGCCGTCTCCTGATTTAGTTATATTGAGTTATATTGAGTTATATTGAGTTATATTGAGTTATATTTATATTGATAAAGCTTCACAAATATTTCCCAGGTCTCCATAATGGTCCACCATTCATAATTCTGTTTCATTTGGTTTCCTGTTTCCATTCAGGTGGTTTGAGATGAGAACAAACCCTCATACAGGAGCTGAGGATTGGCTTTACATCGGTACATATTTTGAACGTAACTTCGATGAAAGTCCCAACATTTATTGACAAGAGTGGCACATGACTCATCCTCTGGCATTCTCCTGCTCCTTCCTGATGGAATTGATTTTTATCTCTCTCATTATCACATTTTCAAACGTCTGTGATGTTGAAATGTTCTTTTACTGCCAATATTATTTTTCTTATTCCTTTTTTCTGTTAGAATCTGTGAAAATCTGGAGTGAGAAAAGCTCAGATCATGTCAGGCATGTGCAGTTCTACATGAAGGGCGACTATTTTAGAGTACCTACTTTACTTGGTTGACTAGTCGTCAGCCGTGACTAGGATTCTGTCGAGACCTTGTCGAGAGTCCTTGCGCTACCCATCTCACAGATCTATTTCCACTAAGGGATATCGGAAGTCGTGCGATACCTGGTGTAGTGGCTATACTGGAAACAGAGGTGGTTCTGTGACCTGAGATGTGTAGTCTGACCACACACTACTGGTGAGGTACATGCAAATATCAGGGGCCCATTTACACGTGGCTGGTACTTTTATAATATAGCTATGAAAATGGATGATCTCATTTAGTTGGCAGTGCACTAAACCAACCCTCTATCTTACATGTGTGATTATTTTCTGTGACTAGAGAAACTAGATACTAAAGCTGCTTACAATGTTTATAAAGATATATTGTCATCTGTAACATATGTGTTGAATGCATGCTAACCCAGAAGGTTTCTTACACAACTTAAAGCCATAGAACTCAAAGATGGGCCACACCGAACCATCAGCTGTACATGAATGTGTGTGATGTTGTTAGACAAGATGATGACACAGCTCAAGAGCGTATTGGCGTTGCCAGTCAGATCCCAGTAGGATACAAAGAGAAATATTGTTGAAATCGTGTGTTTAATTGACATCACTTTTAATTTTTGGTGTTTTTACATGTAGACCGCGCAGCACTGTAACATTTTGATGGTAGATTTTAGCTTATTTTTTTCCAAGGCACAATCAAACTTTCGGTCATCAGCCTCTAAATTACCTCTGTTTTACTGAATTTCTGTTATTGCTCTGTTTTCCAACAACAAATACAATAAGCTTCGCCATTGTTCACAACGTTAGGTGGCAAACAATGCCGTTAGAATATCACCTACCTATGCAAAAAACAATTTATTCTCTCACCTTCTGAAATGTGAAAATGAGCAAACATCA
>OMKP01086364.1:0-15752 GCA_900302375.1 Bathygadus melanobranchus | reverse complement strand
GGTTCCCGGGGCTTTCTGTGTGGAGTTTGCATGTTCTCCCCGTGTTCACTCGGGTTCACCCCATAGAACCCCACAACAACAAAAAAACATGCAGAAGAACAGATTGCTCTTCGGTCCTGTCCCTGACCAAGACAGGACTGAGCGCTTGGACTTGGTCCCCGGGCGCCGTAATGATGGCTGCCCACTGCTCCTGGCTTTCCTGGGGGAGGACGGTCAGGATGGGATAAACGCAGAGAAGGCATTCCACCGGCGACGCCAATAATTGTGTGTGTGTGTACCAATGTCCTCTGATTACTTACTTAAATGAATGTTATACGTTTAAAAACATCATAATATAAAACCAACCCAGTATAACATTGCTTCATACATTGAGTGTTTCTGCATTTTATCTGTAGTCTAATAAGATTAAACCATTTCATCTGCATCTTGTCCATAACCAAGAATGTCCACATTTACATACATTATGTAAACACACATTGTCAACATTTTAATTTGAAGGCCTGAAAGACATCACAAGATTCCATTACTGCTGTGATGAATTAGTGAACTTTGTGACATGGACCAACATAAAAACACAATGTGGTTGATTTCCCCCCGTTGCTCATGAGAATTGCCACATGTCCAAGCAGAGAACAAAATACAGAAATTGATTTTTTGAAAAGGATTTATTAAATCTGTATTTACAGGCAGTTTATCTTGTAACCGAGAACCCAAGCAGTCTACGTTGAGTCTTTGTTGAGCTGGATGTCAAGAGGGAGAACACCGTAGCATTAGTTACAACTTTCAGTTTGACACAAACTCAACAAACCGGAAGAGAGCTAGGAGGCCCGAACCCCATTGGCTGAAGTCTGGCACAGGGCCGTGCTAGCCTGAGAAATGACCTGAGTCCATCTGATGAAGCCAAGAACGCCACACTGGACACAGCAGCTGTTTGACAGATTTCTTCCTATTCTGTACACATCTTCTCTGCATATTTCATTATACTATATATTTCACTATAGCATAATGATGGACACTTGGGGAAACCCTCCAATAGTGAAACCAAAACCACACAGGGATGGGTTTCAGTTTCTTGATACCATCACTTGACTGTCAACCTGAACTGACAGCTCATTGTGCATTACGGACATATACTGCTTGCACACTCAGACCCAGTTATGGTGAAAGGAAAAAAATACAATCTTGGTTGAATTCATTCAGTCTGTTGTTGGGACCTGAGTGGAGAACAGAGACAGGCACACAGCAGTCATCTCATTCTAAAACCAAAGGCTGCTGTCAACATACAATTTGACAATCTGGACACAAATAAATGCATTTTCTTTTAAAAATCCTGTTGTAAAGTTGTCTCAATTAAAATAGGGATTTGGTCATGACATGAAAAATCTGCATTCAAATGGACTGAGCTACTGTGCCTGTCAGGAGTCTCTGTGGTATCTGAATGTTCTCTAGCAACGAGGACCGTTCAGAGGAACCAGCAGAACAAGCTCAGGTAGAAAGCTGCTGCTGCTGCAGCATACAAAACATTCATTATTACCAGACAGCTGTCCTTGTTTGTTTTAAACAAAACGGCAATATACAATTCATTTAAAACAAAATTAAAAGAAAATTAAAACAATGAAATTGATGAATAAAAAAACAGCAAGGGGCTGGTTAGGTACACGGGTTATTGCTGAGGACCACCTGGTCCATACGAAACCAGCCGTCCTCCAGGCTTCATTCCTGAGCCTCCATCAAACAGAGGCTGGGAACCAAGACACCATAGGCATCCTGTGAGAGTCCCAGGACGACAAGGGGGGCTGGGTGGGGAGACCGGGTGGGGAGACTGGTAGATCTGCTTAGTGAACTGGGGCTGGGGCTCATCGTCATCACAGTGGGTCCTGAAGATGGTCTTTGATCACAGTGTCTGACAGACTGGAGCTGGGGAGGAACAGGAAGAGCACATCTCTTCCTGTTACAAGTCCTTTGCTTCACTCCTAACCCCACCCATATTGACAGCAAAAAAAAAGAGGCAAGAAGCAGTGTGGTGGTGGTGGTGCTCACCATCAACCCAAAGGCCCACAGCAGCAGTTACTGAGGAGTGGCTCCACAGGGCCACGGGGCCAAGCGGAGGAGTGGCTCCACGGAGCCACAGGGCCAGGGGGAGGAGTGGCTCCACGGAGCCACAGGGCCAGGGGGCGGAGTGGCTCCACGGGGCCACGCATCCTTGCCCCTCGGCTGATTATCTATGCTGCCGGAAGCCCTGAGTTCCATCGGGCCCCGCAGGTTGTCGTACAGCCTTGTTGTTTGACCGGGTCTCAGTGGAGGGTGAAGTGGAGGGTGAAGTGGAGTTAACACGGCCGGACCTTTGATGTTAAAAATAAATAAAAACATTCCACAGTTCAGCAACATTATGAGCCATGTCGCTGATAGCATATTAAAAAAGACCGTCTTCTATTTGGCTAAATATCTTCTACACTTCCTCGCTGCTCAACAAAGAAACTCTTTACTAGAGTTGGCAAATGAATCAACATCATGAAACACCAGAGGAATGGAGGAGTCTAGCAACACGCAGGAGAGGGGAGCCTGGTTAAATATGGACCTTCATGCAGCTCATGAGACAGTAACGTAGTGCATTATTATGTATACATTGTTGTATACATAATTACAACATGGTGGTGTGAGGTAAGTGAAGGTTATGGCTCCATCACCATAACTCGTTAAAAGTATGACATTAATGTCTTCTCTGCTGCGTCACATTCTTCTAAACTGTTAATCAGCCATAGCCAAAAATAATCAGCCATTGGTGTGTTTTCCTTCCCGGTCGTTAGTTTATAAAGTTTTAAGCTTTGACAGCTGTGGTCTTTAATGTTGCTATGGTTACAGGTGGGTAGCAGCACACCTGCCTGCCAATCAGAAAAGAGTATTCACGAAGACCATGGCATAATTCTATATAAATTATACAGTTTATAAGAGTTCTGGTCAAAGCAACAGTCGTGACATTCGTACCTGTCGGTGTTGGCCTTCTCCTGAGGCGATTCTTCTGGGCTGGCACTGCCCAGAATTCTCTTCCTGGCTTCTGCGTACTCAGCCTCGCGCTGGGCCAGAGACTTGACCTGGGGTGTGGGCCTGTTCTGGTTCAGAGGAGACCCCAGAGAGCCGTTGGTGGAGGGCCGCTTTAAGATGCGGATCTGGGGTGGGGGTGCGGCGGGCAGAGAGTCATCCTGGATCACGATGGCCGTCTTTAGCGGCGACCGTGACGAGCTGTTCAGCACTCTAAGGGAGAGGTCACAAAATATCGATTTGTTTTTTTTGTACAATGACCAATCAGTGGCTTTTAGAGAAGGAACCCAAACAAACATCTATACTGGAACACTTACTTGTCTCTCTGGCTGATTCGTAGCTTCTCTTCTAATCTCCTTTCCATTTCCTGTTGAGAAAACAACAACAATATAATCATCATAAACACGTGTTGTGAAAGCAGTTTTGCAAGTAGCAAGCAAGTGAGAGCCTGATGGAAAACCTAGGTAGAGTTACAAGCTATTTATACATTTTTACGTCGCTGTAGCACTTGCCAAGTCACGAACAGCCGCTACAATCACTGGTAACTAATTCATATTATAGATGAGTGTTGACCACAAACAACAGCTCGTCCTTTTGACAGATGCCTCGACGTTAGCTGACATTATAACTAGTTGTCTGTCACACAAGTTAAGATAGCTCAGAATAGCTAGCTAACAACAGCTAGCTGCCGTGTAACATGCATCTCTGGACTGGTCTCTGGAGCCACGTTGCGTTAATTCTCTTCAAACTGTTTTTTAGATTGTGTGAATACAGCTAATGTGACCATCTTCATCATGGATCCAAGTA
Source organism: Bathygadus melanobranchus (assembly GCA_900302375.1). Taxonomy (NCBI): domain Eukaryota; kingdom Metazoa; phylum Chordata; class Actinopteri; order Gadiformes; family Macrouridae; genus Bathygadus; species Bathygadus melanobranchus. Next base: position 11,906 of record OMKP01086364.1, on the reverse strand, counting down.
CAAAGCTAGCAACGTTCACCATCTTCTAAAAGCTTGGCCTGTTAGCCAACAAGTCACTGAGTTTAGCTAGCACGCTAGCTAGCCTGGAGCATCGACACGTCGACTAAAGTAACCGGTAAACTAACCCGTTTACAAATGTAACATGTTGTTTTGTCAACCAAATCAGGTTTAACAAGTAGACGCAAATGAACCGTATGACAAAGTAGCAGCGCTCCAACCGTCGTCATGTTGAACTAGCGAGCAGCTAGCTAACGTAGCACGTCAGGCTCCGCCGGCGGCCCCTTTCATCCTCCTCATAGTTCACATAAAGGCGGAAAACCACGCGCTCGTTGCGAGGCTCGAGCGCGTGTCGCGAGCCTCCTTACCCCGGCGTCAGCAGCCTCCTCCCAGCTTCCAGATCCTTCTTCATCCATCACACATCGTGTCTGAGCCACGCCGCGGAGCTCGCTCTCAGCAGCGCCATTGACAACCCGTCGCGTCAACTCCATCCGCTAGCGGGCCAATCAAGAGGCAGGCCGGAGGAGGGCACTGACGGACCGGTCCGCCTGACCGTGTGACCCGGTCCGTCTGACACGCTGACCCGGTCCGTCTGAACCCGGCACGTCTGAACCCGGTCCGTCCGTTTCAAGTAGCAGGTTAGGATCTGAACTCGGACTCAGGCGAGCGGTTCCGTGAACTGGCTCGAGTTTCCGTTTCACAACAGCTGATTTCAATCTCGAGGAACGAGTTCACTCAGTCAGGGTTCGGTTCAACCGGAACAATGGCCGTCCCTCATCTGTCACCATCCTGATATAATAATATAACGTGATCGATCAGGGAATACCCAGGCCGTCATAAGTAGTTCACTGCTGTTATTGGTTGATGTCTAGTCGGTTCGTTTACGTCACCGTGGAAAGGCTCTGTGAGACTAGTTGGAGCCATCTAGCGGTCGCCAGACAATGATTATTTTTATTGGTGATAAAAACAACTAAACATGTTTTATAATAGATAGTAGATAGATAATACTCCTGATTTCAGCAGGCCTTTCTGACGCTCACTTGATGCTCTGTAGTCCAAGTCTAGCGGTGTTAACTGAACAATACCTGGACTATGTTATATAAGGCCAATAGAAGCCTATATTTTCTGTCAAATTGAATGCAGATGCTGACATGAACAGACGCACACATAAAAGAACTGTTGCAAAATGACATGATCATTATTATATGTGGCACCACATAGTAGATTTTTTAGAAAATATAGGTCTGTTCATTTCATGAGTTCATCAATGATTACAAAATATATGAATCAAGAGAGGCCAACAGAACAAACACTGTCACAATGCAGTAATGTGTAAACTTGTTGTAGCTAGTCATGTGCCCATTAGAAACGTGCCCGTCCCAAATGGACCGACTCCGTGGCCTCCGGCATCACTGCAGAACTGCTCATCCAAACTTCACACTCGACCTGCACGTCCCTGGGTCCTCAGCGATAAACCTGCCTTGTGTAGCATCTTAGCCTGGCTAACTTGCTGTTTTACCAGCAAGGTGTCAACCTAGCAATCATGAGTGCTTGAAACCTGTTCTATTGACCTAGCAATCATGAGTGCTTGAAACCTGTTCTACTGACCTAACAATCAAGAGTGCTTGGAAGTTGTTCTATTCCTTCCATTATAGTTAGATATAATATGAGCAACAATGAGGCTATAACACAAGAGCAGGTTTATAGTGTAGAGCTATATATTTTAATTGAGTTGAAAGAGCAGAGTACACATTATTTCTGATTCAATCACGATGGAAGAGTAGTAGTAGAAAAGTAACAAGATTAAATAGATTCTTTTCATATTTTTCTAGAATAATGGCCTAAATAATAATAATAAATATTCTTAAGATCAATGTAGGCCTCCACTTGAAGAAGTATGAGCAAGATAAAGTAACTTAAGTATATTTCAATGCAATGATGAATTTGGAATTAAATGACATATCTATATGCATTGCAGTTTTCTTCTGAAAATATTGAGGAATTGCATTTAAGAACATTCTTAGGATCTTTGTAGAATTTCTTCTCAGGAAACTTCTTAAGAATTATCTTAAGATACTTTGTGAATCTGGCCCCTGGTCTTTAAATCACAAAACGGAATGGGATCTCACAGTCAGACATTGTTTCCATGTAATGCTTCTCAAATGCAGCGTTTTCTTCGGGACTTAAGTGGTTTTTCCAGTCACCGACCTCCCCTAGGAAAACACAAGGCATATTTAATCAAAATATGGATTTATAGATCTGCTTTTCTTTCTTTATCCTGTTCTTTTACCTTTTCTTAAGAAGTCAGATGCCTTTCGATCAAAGATGGTCTCTGGTACTGAGGAGTAGTTAGCCATTGGGTTTTTTTGCATGGCGTCAAATGTTGTCAATTGCACGATATTGTTGAGAATGTCTTCTGACAAGTGGTGACCAAGGAACTTGGCAATTCGCTGAATCTCCCTTGCAGGATTCTGAATTTTTAAAATTTAAACAAGGCAAAGAAAATTAAGATAAATCATTCATTAATTATAACTGTACCTGTACAGTACCTGTCAAGTACCGCCTACCTCTTTCATGTCTTCGAAGAAAAGATACAGGATGTTCCTTTTGTCCTTCTCTTTCCAATAACCTTTGACATGTTCATACCAGGAGCCCCAGCCCACTGCCCAATAAAACATATGTTGTTAGTATCAGTATTAGTACAAATATATAAGTATATACAATACAAACAAAGAAAATATGTGTGATCGTTATCTGGGCCCGTTAACATACTAAGAACACATTGTTATATAACATAACTGCTAGATCAGCTGACCTCTATAGAGAGCCTAATCCCTCCCCTTCCACTGTCCTCTATGGGACCTTATTTCAACAATATGTACGGTAGTCAACGGCAACACACAAATCATGTTTTTCACCAGTTTGAATTGTGCCATGAATTACACGTATGCTGTTTGTCAATTTAAATGATCATTTTGCAAGTCAAGAGAGGCGCAGCATGTTGTACATGATGCTCCGCAACTTTGCTTGTGTTTCAAGAGTTGTGTAAATGTACACGCTTATCAATAACACATCAACGCTGTAAAAAAGCAAAGCTGACATAATGACGGATCTTATATATTATTATATAAGATCTGTCTTATTATTAATATTATTATCCGTATTATTATTAATATTCCGTGATTTCTGTAAAAGGGGCTAGAAACAGGCAAGTGTCTGCTACTGTCGCTGCTGATATTTGCTGAATCAGCAAAACACATTTTCAGAATGCCCAACATCTGAATGTAAGGAGATATGGTTCAAAGATAAGGCGGAAGATTAATAATTGTTCAAATACACCGGATAACAATTGTGTGTTGCATTGCAATCACACTTATAAACGTATTAGATGAAAAACACTTGCATTGTCCATCCATGAATCTCTTGAGGTAACGTGACCAGGGTCCTGGCTCTGGCTGAATCAAATTCATTCGGTCAAAGTGAAAATATGACACGACGTTGTCTTTAGGATTCCGAGCTACATAGATCACCTAAAATGAATATGGTAAAAACAAAGTATTTAGTACATTGACATACAGATAGGCCTACAATCTTGTACTAATACTCCGGGTTAGGTGTCTCTGGGGCTCATAACAATGGACCAAATGCATTTTGAGGGACACAATAATAATGGCAACATTATGACAACTACATTGATTCTTAATGGACAGGAGAGGTTTCCTGATGTCAGGAAATGGTTTAAACAAAAATGGCACCTTGCTTCCGGTCTCCCAGAAGGAGTTAGGAAGAAGCTGGATGGGGAGATGAGTCTTGATCACACGAGGAGACTCCATCTGCTCCAGCTGAGTTATCCCTGCAGAGACCACAGAGGAAGGTGTTACACAAAGCATCCAATGCCTTGCTGCTCAGCTCCACCGGAGCAGCCACGGCCTACCAGTGGGTAGGCTACCACACGTCCTTCGGGGACTTGAGGCATGCTCCTCTAGGTCAAGGGTCTGCTGATGGAAGTGGGATGGTGGGGTCCGGGTCCTCTCCCGACCAGGAGTGTAGATATAGCATACCGGTAAGGATGTAGGGGGTATCTATCAGGTGTTGCTGGATTCAGGGTTTTGTTGTGGCTTTGACTTGGCTTTTGAGCACCTTCAGCCGTAGACTGAGACTACCGAGGTGCACCACAGAACACCATAGGAGGTCTTTTCTACCAGTGGCCATCACATTTTTGAGCAACCTCTGGCACAAATTTCCTTCGGGATTAATAAAGTTCTATCTTATCTTATCTTATGATGTGACTAGTTGTGTCCTACTGACCAGGTATAGATAGGTTTACAGTATGATGTGACTGGTTGTGTCCTACTGACCAGGTATAGATAGGTTTACAGTATGAGGTGACTAGTTGTGTCCAACTGACCAGGTATAGATAGGTTTACAGTATGATGTGACTGGTTGTGTCCTACTGACCAGGTATAGTGGAGCTCGGGGAGGACATCTCCAGGAAAGGCATGCGGATGTGAGTAGGGGCACGCCTCACCTTTTCAGCATCACCGCCATGCAGGATCAGATCTACAATCTCTTGAGTCCACGTGGTACCTGGAACATAACATCACCATCACAACCTAAAACATGTTGTGATTCAAAGCATGAGTGTGTAATAAATAAGTGGAGTGTGTGTGGTCGGTGGCTGGTTTAAGCAGCCTCACCTGGCCTGAGTCAGGCTGATTAGACTGGCCGGGTGAGGCTGCACACCATTGGCTAATCAATGCCCACAGCAGGGTTTCCCTGAGTGTATTGCAGGCCCAGCGGCCCACCGAGCCTAAATCTAGCACTGACTTGGGTTGGGCCCTATGGAATCTGTGTTATAGCTTTTAGAAATGCTCAATTCTGTGACCTACATTGAACAAACCCATAATTAATGTTATGAGCTCCACCTTTTTTTTTCCTGCTGTGAAAAGGGTCTATAAAGCAGTTTATTGCAGGCAACAAGCCCCAGACTCAGCCTGACTCAGGCCAGGTGAGGCTGCTTAAACCAGCCACCAACCACACACAGTCCACAAATATATATACTATAATGATAGGATTATAATAAATTAGATTTTGACGGCTTGCTGTTGTATTTCTTTATTTGGCCATCCATATATTGTCAGACTTTTGCATGTCTCTTACCTGCCTTTGGGTATGTTGCAATGAGTATATCTTGTGGAAACGCTTGAAATGCTTCCACTCTCTGCCAGTGTGTGACGATGGGCTGCAGCAGTGGGATGCCCTGTACCTCCAGCAACGTACATCTGGTCTCCTTTTGTTTCAAACAATAGAAACAAACCAAACTTGGTATATGTACACTAAGCTGTCATCTATATCAGCAAATATGATTTACAGGTGCTGCCCACCTTAAAATGAAAATGGGCAATTAACACCTAAGTATTCCTTTATTGCATAATATGAATATGAATTGGTATGCTACTGTTGAGCTTAGTTTATGTATATAGGTATATAATACATCACATGATTCACAAAGTCTATTCAATGTGGTCACGAGATTTGTATAATATGATTAAAGAAACATTACCTGTTTGTTTGCCATCTTTAGTGTAATGACAAGTCAACGTTGTGTTGGAGCATATGCCGCTGAGCATCAACTTTTACAAGCCACCATTCGTTCAATGATCCGTCGTGAAATAACACACAGAACGTTAGCATTAGGTTGTCGCTGCAGTACGGTAAATGTTTGAAAGTGGTTAATTATACATCGTGACATGAACGTTGCCCCAGGCCCTCTTCTAATCAGGGGTGGGAGCAACAAGTTACACCTATTTACTGTCCTTTATTGGGTACTTTTATGAGTATTCTTTCAAGCCAGTAATTTTACTCTTACTTAAGTATGCATTACTCTAATCGATTGCAAACGGGCCAATGAACCATGAAAGAGAAATCACTGCGTGCGGTGATATCGGCTTACAATAATTCAAAAATTCATCTAAAAATGTGCCAAAGCTATTTGTAAGTTATTGTTTTAAATAATCTATGTTTAGAGTAATTAACTCCCCTAACATGAAGCCAACATAACACTACACACTAGTGCAGTGGTTCTCAAAATGGCGTCCAGGGACCTCCAGGGGTCCGTGGCACTCTGCCAGGGGGTCCGTGGCAAAATTTTCAGCTTCATTAATTGAAATGATCATGTAATCCATTACGTGCAATCCATTGCTTCTTGTAAGTCGGCTTTGGACAAAAGTAACTAACCTAAATGTAAATGTAAAAGATCCTTAATCTCTTTATTTTACCGCTGTAAAGTCATCTTGCCTTTTCTGCCACAAGTGGACTACACACATACACACATCTGCAATGTTGTTCACACAACAATGATGTGAAGAAGACCAACCTCCTCTGCTGAGGTCATGTGATTTATTGTCAACTGTGGAGGTGCTTCTTGAGGAGGTCCGCCATCTTGTCTGCAGCCAGGTCTCTCTCCAAATGGGGGCACATTTTTTTATTTCATCAATTGGCATCAATGTCGATCAATGTGAAAAGTTACAAACAAGCGAGTAAAAAGAGGCAGAATAATAATAAAACTAATAGCCTACAGCTATGCTGCTTGACACCTAATAACACTAACAATAAAAATAGGTGCCTACACCTAATAAACATTTTTCTTAATATACAAGATATTGTGACAAACGGTCCAGTTTTAAAAAAATAAAGATTATGTGGAGCCATATAGAAAATAATGATGTTATACAGCCATGTTGCAATAGAGCCTTTATCACCAGCTAACTGTCAAGTGACCTTTGATACAGAACAGGCTCATGCTAGGTCAATAGCCTGCTTGGAACACTGAACTCATTTTCCTAAAATATTGTAAAACTACTTCGCTTAACAACTCAAAATTGTTATTGTGTGACATAATGAATCTCTACACCGATATAGGCCTTTAGATTGTATTCATATTCGGCATTGGAAAGACATTAGCTATGTTATTTTTGATAAAGATGTTTCTACATAAGTTACTGGTTCTGGATGCCAGTCCGTTGGATAGTTTCCTTCAAGGTACTGTTCCCTATTTTTTCTAGACTTTGTATTGGTTATCATAGTCAGCATTTCAGTCTACATAGACCTACTTACTTAATTCTGGAATTCATTATCTGACCTACAGGAATTATAGGTGCTTGTGGGATCTCTGTCCTGCAGGAGATAATGAGGGTGCACCTGTTTTTAGAGGAACAACAGCGGTGAGGAACTCGTGAAATGTGATGTTTGTATGTAATGATGTCTAAATGTCTGAATGTAATGTGATGTTTGTATATTGTGGTACTGTGCTGTTTTTACCTTTATAGTGTAGGGCCAATGTCTCACTTTTAAACAGGCCTATGTCTCACTTTTAAACAGGCCTATGTCTCATTTGTAAACAGGCCTATGTCTCACTTTTAAACAGGCCTATGTCTCACTTTTAAACAGGCCTATGTCTCACTTTTATAAAGGCTTGTTGCTTTTCATGTCTTTTCCTCACATGGCTGCTCTGATAAGCAGCCATGCATCACCGGCCGACCAGTGGAGAATGATCCAACATGGGAGCAGAGCTGGAAGTGGCTGGGCCCGGACCCTGCAGTCTGGGCTCCTGGTGGGGCTGCTGAGTCTGGTTGGTTCCAGAGTGGCCTCCCTGGTGGTTCTTCAATTCTCCCTCCGCGCCATCTCTGCTTGGGTTACCGATGGCCTAGTAAGACAATGGATACACACATTCTAAGTTTTTTGAAATTGCTGAACATATTCTGCTAATAATATAGTCTCGGCGTATCTACTCCCTTCATTGTTAGGAATCCAGGGAATGTCAGCTGATGCTCGTCCAGAGTCATTTCTCCTTAGGTTGTGCCCTAAGCTGCACTCTACATTATTTACACGAGGGGGCGCCACAGCGTTGGCTATCATTGATGTTGGTGGCAGCGCTGGCGTGGATCTTATCCAATCAGACGTCCAGGCTGCAGCACCACGTGGAAGCCATGTACACGCTCCACAGCTCGCGAGGCTACTGCGGCGTGTGCATGACCCTGCTGACCACGGGGGGCTCCCTACTGCCCATGCTCCTCAGGGTCTTCATCAGCGTCTTCTCTGTTGCTGCTCTAGCCTCCGTATCGACGGTCAACAGACACTTTGTTTCTGCCACTGAGGCGCTGAGGTTTTGGACCCCACTGACTGTTTGCTGCACCTTGTTGGTTGTGTACATGCAAGGTACAACACAGGTTGTCTCCATGCCTTATTAGATGGTTTATCTTCTCATTAAGGCTACCTGAACGGTGTATGTTGGCTACTAACAGTTGGCTGCAGGGCCTTTCAACCAAATAGTTTTGTTGCCTAATCCGAACCAAACTGCGACTGAAAACTCCCGTGTGCACTACTACAATTAAGGAGAACTAAATGAACGCCACGTGTCACGTGATGTCACTCCAGTTTTGTGGTCAGACAATGGGTCAGATAGTATGCTATGGTTTTCAATGCTACATCTTAATAGCATTATTATGCAACCCCCTGTGCTACAAGATGTCTCTTGGTTATTTGGACAGATGGGCAGCAGCAGCAGCACGCCGTGCAGGCAGCGGCCGTGCGCCTCGGGGGTCTGCTGGTCCTGATGCTGATTGTTGGCCGCTGGGCAGATGTGCTCCACGTCGTGATCTGCTTCCTGGGAGAGGCCGTGTGTCTCGTTGCCTCCCAGGATCTGCTCGCTGCTTCGACAACCTTTTTGGTCAGTGAACTCAGCAGGAGCCTAATGAGCCAGTTCAGTAAATATACACATGGTTTAGGGTGCATTCTGTGTTGTTTGGCTGTGTTGGACATCACAGTGAGACCGTGTTACTTCGTGTTCATAGGATCAAGAGGATTTTGAAGACTACAAAAAAGAAGACTCAACGAAAAGCCCAAAAGACACGGATGACCCCACCAAATAATATCCGGGAATAAATATCACGCAGTGGGCTATGTTTTATATGTTTGTGATATTTAGGCCTCGGTGACATTATATTCACATAGACCTATCGATATAAGGCAGTGGGATTATAGTGCAATATAGGCAGTAGATTATTGAATTATCCTCCCGCCCGACATAACGGATATAGGTTATCGATCTCTCCTGCAGGTCAATGCTCCTGCAACTAACGACTATTCCTACATGATCGGCATGTAGTTATCACATCGTGTTATCACTGTCATATCCACATTACTCGAACATGACGAACAAGGAGTCCAATAGAGATGAATGGTAAAATGGCTGACATCTTACTGCATCTAAAGTTGCACAAAATGGCGTTTAAGAAACAATATGCCTACTTTTTTTAATTAGGCCTGCGTCTTATGGGCGTTCACCCAATTCACACTTGAAAATGCGAATTCTACCTTTATAACGACCGATACCGGCTTACTGCATCGAAAGACGATTAAGAAGCACTAATCTAAAGTAAAGTAGTATTTGTGAAGGGGACCACGGGGCACCCTGGTGTCTGACGCGTCCAGCGCACAGCATCCACTGGACGCGCACAGCATCCATTGGACGGTGTTATGCCCATGGTGTCTTTATTGAATTCAGTGAATTTACAGAAGCACTCCAACGTTTTTATACATCCCGTCCTTATTCCATGTCAACAGGCGTGTGAAACGAGGTCCAGTTCCCATCGTAATCCAGGGGTCTTTTGGAGACATTTAGATTGTCTAGCGACTCCACATGTTGCCATTGACTGTAATAAATCCACTGTAGTAGAGTACAATAGACTTCCTAGTTCTCCATCAAAAAGCTTTCGACGGAGAAGGTTTGTTCGTAAAGATGAGACATTAAATGGCAAGGAGCTACATCTGAAGTGTTTTCTGGATTCTCCTGCCTTTATAACCACTCCTTTCGCATGCGCGGCGCGCTCTGGAACTCTGACGTCATTTTACCGCATGGTTACTACGTCATTCGATAACATCCATCCATCTCTATCCCAGCTCATCGTCCTGCATTAGCCATCTCCAGTAGAAATATAACATGTCTGCAGTGTGTTGCGCTGTATTATCACTACTGCATGGTTAAGTTCATTTTATTCTTGTTTGGATATGCTGTAACCAATTTCATTTTTAGTTTTAATTTAATTATTAGTCTCTGGGATTAATTGTAATGCTCGGATATCTTGAGGAAGACTGTTGTGGCAGACATAATCATATTAGTAGTAGGCTATATAGCCTACTACTAATATGATTACTTACTATAACTATGTAGCCTACATAGGCTTTAGCCTACTATGTATATTTTATGTTTTATCACAACCCGTATTAGGCCTAAATGTTGCAAAATGTGTTCACAAAAGATTAAGCAAATGAACATTCTCTTGCACATCTCCACTCAGAACATTGAATAAAAACGTGATTTAACATGTAACCCTGTTCAGAATGATATAGGCTGTATATTCCTTCTAGAGCATGTGCCCTTTATTTCATTGGTAGGCCTACAACATTCTTTTATTGGATTTTTTTTTAATGTTAAATCAAAGCTTCTCAGACGATAGGCTATATCATGAACAAGGCGCATGCGCAAAGAGACCAAAGCGCTCTTTGGTAAAAGGTTCTCACACAACGCCACGCATGCGCCGTCTGCTGCTTATTACGAACCAAACTGCTGCATCTTTTTAGGCCGGTTCCTGCGTTCAGCGACTCGCGTTCAGCTTCTTGCGTTCTCTCTGCGACCAAAGGTCGGAGTCAGGGACGCGCATAGTCACGCGAACAGTCAGGAGCGCGTTCACGACATGCCAGATCGCGCTTTCAGCGCTGATCCTGAACCAGCGCGAGGGGGTCGGACCTTCAGCACCGGGTCAGCCGCTTCTGGTCCGTTTATTGTGCAGATATGTTATTTGGCTCCGGAGGTAATTGACATAGCAGACTAATGTGTATGATCGGGGACCAGGAACGCGCACTATGGTCCGGGAAACGCGACATTTATGGGTTGGAAATTTACCCGAAAATGTACGAGAAGAGAAGATCATTGAACACTTTAAGCGGTGAGTATTGAATAATGTGCGATGGACGTTCAAATCTAACAATAGACCACCAGCCCGGCATTTACTGGACTAGTGTTGTTTTACTGTCAGTTGATAACCAGTATGAGTCCCTAGTAGGTCCAGGACAGCCCTAACTTGTTGGTCCGTCCTCACTACAGAACATGTTCGTCCATCACCTGGTGAAGGACGAGGAGAAACACTTTGAGTGTCAACAAACTCCTCCACCTCTATCTGTCCATCACTACTGACGGCATGTGCTGCTGGTCTGGCTCTAAATACCAATTGATCCGTTCCAGTCTTTATTCTTAACATGAGCACACTGCTTTTAATTAGCGTGCTTGTTATGCACACGAGACGAGTGATAATTATTATAATTAACGAGATGCTCGACGCTCCTTCAGGCTGCTTCTGTCCTGCAGTGGAAACACGGCTTTACACTAAACGTGCAATGCGGTTTATGATGTTGGAAACTGCATCAGTCCTGCCGTGCAAAGTGCAAAATAAAGAGATGTTACTGAACACGTTTAGCTTCCACACACTAACATGTTCTCCTGTTTCATTGTTGAGTCGTGAATTACAGCCTCGGAGCACCGCGGAGCGTCGTCAGGAGATTCATCACTACACATTATTATGATTATTATTATTATTATTATTATTATTATTATTATTATTATTATAAATATTTAAACTGTGGCGAATGAGTCATGACATTGCAATTGCAATGAATTCTATGTTTGCCTTTGTGAAAGAACATGAAGTCTAAAGATGCAATGTGTGGGTCCGGGATCATAAAAACACCCAACATATGAAACAGTCTGCAAAATAACATACGAGCCTTTCATGTCCAGTTGTCATGTCGAGCTCGGCGTCACACACTATTTGTCATCAAACATGAATTAGACA
>OMKP01086363.1:0-10658 GCA_900302375.1 Bathygadus melanobranchus | reverse complement strand
AGTCTACATGAATATTATTCAATGGAAAGGACGGCTTCAAACGTTAACGCACATGCTTGGATTTGGGGGTAAGTGAGTGATGCAAGGTGGTGATGAGCATCACTGAGAGACATTCAGAGTTTATTTGGTTTTTTGGTTTTTTAACCCGCTCTCCAGGTACCGAAATTTGGCACCGATTGATCTAACGTGAATAGGCACTCGTTAGTACCGACGTGATTCGGTCGGTACCCTTAAAAGTACCGAGTTCGGTACCCAACCCTACCCGGGACACGATCACAAAACGGGCGCTAACCTCGTTGAAACGCAACAGGGGCTAGCAAGGAAGGAGTGAAGCAACCAGTGAGCCGAAGGACTTTTGGGTGGTTGAATTTCCGCCCGTTTTATCGGATACATTTTTCGGAAAGTCAACTCACTGATCGTCGGGCAAGGCCTTGACTCCCTCCACGTTGACGGACAGCATCTGGTTGCTCCCCAGCAGCTTGAAGAGGGACTCCACCAGGGGCTGCTGCTGAGCGCGCACGTCCGCCTCCCTCTTGTTGAGGCACAGCGCCACCAGGCCGTCCTCGTCCTTGTTACCGGGGATACAGCTGTAGCCCACCGCCTGTACACGAGAGAGAGAGCGAGAGACTTTTCTAATTACTTTTTTGTAGGGCTGTCGATCGATGACAATATTGAATCGGGATTAAATTGCATGATTTTATTTAATCGCGATGAGTGGCACATTACTTGACATTTTTTATATGTTCAAAATGCACTGTAAGAGGATTTTCCATGTTTTTACTGTTCACGGGAGTGACCAAGCAAAATATGCTTGGTTTATGCAAAAGTATGTATAATTATTATTGGAAATCAATGAACAACACAAAACAAATATTGTCCAGAAAAGAATATGCTCACATTATATCATGGCAAACTCAAGCCGGCTAAATTTGACATGACTTGTAACATGAGGATAATTAAGTGTCTCATACGTTGTGTATCCAACCTTGTTTTAACCATCAACACAAAACAATGGACTGAAACAATCCAGGGAGCCACAGGACAGCTAAATGACTGAAAACTAAAATCCTGATATAGGCCATTTAATCTCCATATTTCCATAACAACGCCTATATCCCGATATAGCCTATATAAAATAAACACATGGTAAAGCCTTTTTTTCTATACTCCTGTGTGAATTAAATATTTGACAAATTACTACTGCGTATTTTCTCATTTTATTAAGAACTTTAGTGCACAGAAAATTAGCCTTTAAACCCAGGAAAAGACAACACTTTATTATATATATCACGATATCCAAAATCTAGCCTCATATCACGATAGATAAAATATCGATATATTGTCCAGCCCTACATACCCATCCATCCATCTATCATCCATCCACCCACCCACCCACCAGCACTCCCGGTCCTACCTTGAACCTGCAGAAGGGGTTCTCGAGGGTGAAGTCGACAGGCAGCGTGCTGTTGCTGTAGTAGCCCTTGCCCGTGCCCCAGTAGGCCTGCAGCTGGTTCCACTTGGCGAGGATGGCGTCGCGCTCGTCCCCCAGTAGTGTGGGCGCAGAGAGGGCCGTCACCTGCTGGTAGAGCTGGGCCTGCTGCGGCTGGCCCTGCTGGGGCTGCTGGCCAAACAGGCCACCTGTAAGCCCCCCGGAGAGAGAGAGAGAGAGAGAGAGACACACACAGAGTTGGACGGGTAAGTAGAATTCATAGGCGTGATGTGCCATGAAGTGTACGGCCAGCCCACACAGACGCGTCAGATGAGTCCACAGCATTGTGGGCTAACCTGACTTGTCTGTGCCAGGTGGTTTGTTACACAGAACCATCAGGGAAGTCTTCCTTTGAAACTGTTCAGAAAAGGACAGGTGCTTGGATGAACCATGTGTCGTATCGTCACTCCCGTAGCGGCCAGTAGCTGCTCATAGGACGCTGATTGGTCCGAGCTACTGTGGTTCGCCAAGACAAGTGGATAACTTGAAGACTGGCCAGATTGATTCTTGCCCGAATGTGATCTCAGCTGCATCGCAAGGTAAGCTGTGGACGGCAGTTTGCGCACCTTAAAATGTTCAGCGCAGCAGGGAGGAGGAAGGTGAACGCAGGGGATGTTGAATACCTCTTGATGTGAAACGTAGTGTCTGCACGCGGAAATGTTACAAATACGTACATCAAATAAAGAGGCGGGCGAGATGGACTGCGATTATACTCTGAGTTCATCCTCATCAGCCCACTGCTTTCACAAGACAACACCACCAGTGTCCTTTCGGAAAACTGGAGAAGTGGATAACGTGCAAATTCCCACCAGTGGCTTTTCTAAATAGTAAAGCAGTACTTGGACAATGGGTGGCCCCCCCCGCCTAGTACGCGGCCTCTCACCTTGCTGGGGCTGAGCAGGCTGGATGTTGAAGCCCCCGAAGCAACCCAGACCGGTCCCTAACGCAGTCCCGAATCCTGACGCCCCAGTGGTTGCGCCAGCTCCAAGTCCAGTGGAAAACCCAAACCCCTTGTTTTGGGTGTTACCGAACAGGCCTCCTTAAAAAAAAAAAAAGAAAGAAAAAAAAGAACATACATATACAACATATAACACGAGTCAAGTCCTTTATGTAATGCATGACCTAATCATGGTGAATATGTTGTGGTTAAAGAAAAGGGCCAGACTTGAGAATGATAGAGGAAGTGAGACATCTAGTGGCAGTGAGATGCAACACATTATAAAAAGGAGTGTTTTTCTAGTGAAATCACAATAAAAACAGTAATAGAGACATGCTACTTTCTCGGAGGTTCCTGATATTCCAGATGTTATCAGAAATAATTGACAAAACTTAGGCTTAGGTAGACTAGGCTATGACTAGTCCTGCTTTGAACACTGATTCAAATTAAAACTTCTAACTTTCCTAACTTCACACCGGATAACACAGAACGGTTTAAAAATCACAGCCAGCTACGCAAAAAAACATCTCTCTCAGAAGCACAACACATTAGCAAAGATATTGGCAATTAGAGAACCAGTTCGGAAAAACTGGTTTAATTGCCAATGAAAATGCATGGACAAGAGGATTTGACTGGAGCCCTGGGTGGAGCAGGAAGGAGGCCTACCTGCGGTGTTGGTGGGGGCAGCGAAGCTAAAGGTAGATCCGGGCACGGCAGCAGAGGTTGTACTGGTCCCGAAGCCGCCGAAGCCGCCTGAGCAACAGAACCCAGCATAAGAAAATACCACAACAAAAAAAGGCATGCAAGAAGAAGTACACACGCACAGATGGAAGGGAGGTTAAAGGGGAAGTTCAACTAAAACCGCTGGGGTCATTTTCACACCTGTCTGGGTTTTGTATGGATCCCGGACTGTTTTTAGGTTGCCCGCTTCCAAGATTTTGATATTTGATACCCATGTAAGCAACCCCCCCCCCCCCACATCCAATAGAAGTCCAAAAACCATGTTAGACTTATTGTCAACACACATCCCTGCTTCTCATGACTGAGTTTGCCCTTCTAATGAATGTGTCGACCTAAAAACTGTCTGGGAGTACACATAACAGCTCAGGTAGGTGAAATGTTATAAAGTGAAATTCCCCATTAAAGAGGAAAGGAAAAATAATTCCATCATTATCAAGTCCTGATTCGATGAGCTGCCCAATACATCCAGAAGTACCTAAAAGTATGTTTCAAATTTGATTTGGGGCATACAATTAATGTGTCGTATCAGAATATTCATAGCATCAGACTAACGCCGATTAATTCATTTGGTTTATGATCATATTATTCTCTGAAAGGAACACAAAAAAAAAGATCAACCTTTGCCACATGGAGTCTAATCATTCAAAAACAACAACAACTTGAAACAAGTCCAAACACAAGACAAAGTCCACAACACTGTCACACAGACGTGGAGAATGGAGGACGGGGATGTGCACACAGATACCGATTACAGGTCAATTGAAAAAGGGTCAACTACCTGTGCTAGCCAGGCTATTAGCAACATTGAAAACAGTGCCAGCGGTGGTAGCTGTACCAACGCACCCCACATTAAAGCTGACTGCTGCCGCGCACGCATTTACGCCGAACCCCCCAAAACTAAACCCACCAGCAGTGGTGTTGGCAGCTCCCAGCCCCCCAAATCCTGCAGCCATTGGAGGGCAGGCAGCGAGAGAGAGAGAGAGAGAGAGACAGAGAGAGAGAGAGGGGGCAACACGGAGGAGTTTGGTTAAGAAATTAACAAAACAATAAGGCAAAAATAATGCAATGTTAAAGAATATTTATGAAAACAAATGACGTCATCACAGTGCATGTGTGTGTAGCTGGAAACTACTTTGTAAAACTACAATGAAAGCATTTATTTAAAAAAAAAAAACTTCTTTAATTTTCTATTTTCTATGATCTGATTCCTACATTTATACATTGAATTTACTTTGTAGAAATACAACCGGCAAGGCTCCTTATGAAACAGATCGCTATTGCTACTATTATCTCATTCCTGTGTGTATACGTTTGTGAAAAAATACAATTTATTTACAAAGCATCCTTATAAAAGCAAGCGACTGCTATTGTATCCGGACATGGACATGGACATGTTACAGGACTAATATACCAGCAGCTACCCTTGGCTTGGCCGTGTGCATGTGTCGTGTGTAGGTCTTACCAGTTGTGGCGGAGCTAAACCCAAATCCTGGAGCAGCCGCAGCTGTTGTGGTTGCTGCTCCAAACCCAGGGGCGGTCAGGGCTGTGACAGAGGCAACACAGAGGCACAAAACGTGCAGTCAGAATCAATTGCACGTGTTCATACTCCATACGCACATGTTAACGTCATTCCATATAATCGGTTATTATAGCATAGGATTATATTGTCTTGTAGATGTAATGCTGAACAAACTCATAGCACTATGATTTGCTCAGAATCATAGTGCTCATAAATATTACAAATAAAGAAAACAGCACAAATGAAGACTAATTTTCTGCTGCTTTTGCCCCGACAAGGGCGCAGTTAGGAATGTAAGGAGATGTGCAAGGACAGGACAAAATGATGATCTTACTCCCAAATCCCGAGGCGGCAGTGGTGGTGGTGGCGGGGGTGCCAAAGCCAAATGCTGTGGATGCTGTGGTTTTGGCACCAAATGAACCAAATGAAAATCCAGTCGTGCCTTTGCGATAGAATACAACATTTAATATGGGATGTCATGGTATGGGTAAAGTAAATCATAAACGGAGGACAATCGCACGCAGTATGGCATGTTTTGGGCTCAAACCCCTGCTTCAGTTGTTGCTCTCAATTTGGCAATGATGCAACCGATTCAGCAGGAAATAAATAAAAAGGTCTGATCTAGAAGTGATTACGTTAAAAACTAATGGGTAATACTTAAAATGGTAAATCAAAGTAGATTGTATATATGAAACTTGGCTAATGACCATATGTCATACTGCTAACGTTAGCCAACGGAGAACAGCAGGTTACAATGCTGTGTTCGTATTGCTGCTGACAAAACAATGGCGGACGAAGTTTGGTTTATACATGTACATTACACGGCTATGATTAATAATCGAACCGTAAAATGCATTTCGAGCAAAACGCCTTACTTGCCGCAGGATTAGTCGTGGCGCCGCCGAAGTTAAACGCCATGTTTA
Source organism: Bathygadus melanobranchus (assembly GCA_900302375.1). NCBI lineage: Eukaryota > Metazoa > Chordata > Actinopteri > Gadiformes > Macrouridae > Bathygadus > Bathygadus melanobranchus. The sequence continues at coordinate 5,049 of OMKP01086363.1, read as the reverse complement.
CGCTTGTCCTACTATCATGTCAGTCCGACTAGAAAACGCGGTAATACTTGAAACATTCCGCGAGAACTATCCACAAATTAAATAGCACCCAGTATATATGGGGCTCAATTTACCCACAATATATGTACAGACAACAAAATCAGTGGTGCTGAATACTCAGTTAATCGGTGACCGTATATATTTTAATGATTCAATTATTCAATATGTGGTGTTGAATCAACACCACATAGGCCTCCACATTTAGACGGCAACACCAAGAACATATTCTATCAAAGTTCAATAGCATTTAAAGAGCCTAAATTTGACAAAAGTATCTCAATCTTGACATTAAAGGTACAATTGATAACTTTTGTAGCATTGGCAACATTCAGACACTAGTTGTCGCACTCCCCTTCCCCCTTATTGATCGGTGACGACACAGAGACAACACTAAACTGGACCCGTCATTTTTTTTAATGATTAAATCACAATCACAGTATTTGTTTGGGGGAAATGCAATACCTTTATTCCGCACGTTTCTAGAAGCTCTGTGGGTATATGTTTTTTTTATATTCGTCTCCATAAAAAAGTGATTAATTGAAAAGTTCTTAATACATTTTATTATATCTCAATTAAAGTTACTAATTGCGATATAGTAATATATATACAATGAGAAAAACAGAAACATTATGGCACAAAAGCTTTTGAGCATAATTGTCATTATGGCACTTCCATATTCAAGTGTTAATTAGTTCCAGGTTAGTTAAAGTTTATATGTCTGTTTGATCTTTCAAAAAAAGGAAATAAACGAATTACTGCGAGGCAAAAACTCAAAGCCAGATTACACTCTCGCTTTAGAAGAGTTAATGGGACCTGTTGACATAAGAGGTGATTGCAAGACTCTTCTATAGCGCTGTCACCTTAGTGGTGCCGCAGCTCATCGTATTGGAGGTCTAACAAATACATTTGTTAAAATAATCTTCTGAAACCCTGCTCTCGCACTTGCTGGTTTCCGACGCAGGATCTGTGTAGCCTCCCCCCAGAAGTTCGGCTACAGCGTTGTTGAACTTCTGGATCTGAGATTATAGTTTAAAGTAATACGCGATGAGGCAACATAACAACTATACAGTTTAATAACACTATACAAAGCAATTCATATTAAACACTTTGATTTTATTGTCTTTTATTGAGGCACAAGAATCAATTAGAATACAAATCCTAAAATTAACATTACTTCAGAAAAAATACTTCAATTTAATGATTTCAAATACATACAATTCTTTAGATATGCCTCTACCATTTAAACTGTAAGAACCATGCTCGGCTCAAACAAGTTAAATGAGTATTCAGACATGTTTTTAACAATATAATTTGGAATACATAGATGTAATCTTAAAAGCTCTGTTCAGCACTTTGCTTCTTTTTGTTGAAAATATCCTTAATGATTAAAAAAAACCCAATAGGCCTGAAGTAGAATTTCGTATTTTGAAGCTATATTTCAAGTAAAACATTAAATGTTTGAAGGTTTCACCCCTGGCTAGACAAACAACTCTAATAACCAATCATTAATTTACCAATCATTATGGTCTACGTTTGGTAGATGTGTCTAAAACAGAAACATTTCTGGGGTGCAAATATGGATGTTGTCCAGACACAAACTCAGAAGAGGTTGTAACAGTTACCGGCTAAGGAAAATAAAAAAGTATTTGAAAGTAACATATTTGAAAATGTAGTAGCAGTAGCTCAGGAGGTAGAGCATTTGTCTGGCAACCGGAATGTTGCTGGTTCAATCCCCGGCTCCCCTTAGCAAAGTGTCGAGGTGTCCCTGAGCAAGACACCTAACCCTAACTGCTCCCGACAAGTTGGCTGTTGCCTTGCATGGTTGACCTTTGAATTTACCATTCTTGAAAAAAATACATGTGGGCATACTGTAATGGTAGGGCAAGAATACTGTTATCTGCACACTATCTGCAGTGTAAAAATCTATTCTTCCATCAGAAAAAAAGATGATAGCAAATTAGCTTTTATGGCACTAGAAAAAAACCTGAAATTATTAGCTACAATGTATCTATCTCTTAACTTCATGCGATGATATTATACACTGAGAGCAATATATGCAGTTCAGGATTACTTCAAATCTATATACAAACAATGTCATATGCTGAGAGTTTCCCTTGACTAAACACAATGCACAGAACAGAACATTACAATAACCATATGCAGTTACTGAAAACACAGAAAAGCTGTTGAATATGGTAAGGAATACATGTCTTGCTGTCAAAATTGAGATGTATCAGACGGAGTGAAGTACACTCCATTAGCACATCATCAATTTCAAACACGGTAATACTTCTAATACTTAACAGGAGATTCAGCCAGCGTGTTTGTGAGACTACAAGTATCTATCATAGAGCAAATTAGTTCAAATGGAATATACTCTCCTCATACCTCTTTATCAGACCCATCTAACTGGCTGTCACCCACAGTGCTGGCTGTACACGAAGGTACGGGGCTCCAAGTGGTTCTCAGACGCCCCCCACTGGCGAGGAGTTCTACTGTTCGCCGGTTAAAGGTGCCAGGTGTATGTCTGTTCCGTTCTGGGGGTCTTCCTTCTCCTTGTGACTGACGGGCGTGTAGGATGCGTCATCTTTGGCAGCAGTCTGCGGAGCACACCAAGGTTACAACATGTTGTCCTAGGAAGAGCCCTACCATGCCCTGTTCACATGCTGTGGAAAATATTATTTTATTATTATTATTTTTTTCAGGTTAAGTTTGTGATGGAAATGTCCCTATGCCATCAGTGAAGGTGCGGTGTAATATAGTTCTTTAAATATAGGTCGGAAACCTAGGCCATAAACAAGACAATATGAACAAGGGACAATAAACCTTAAACAAATCATGCCACGTGGTTAACCACAAAAAACGTAACCTTAAATATTTGATTTCAGATGCTGGCGTGTGAGGGTTAAAACGTGTATGAGGGTGAAATATGCAAACCCAAGACGTGAAAGCTTGATTAAAAAGACCAAGACAAAACACACTTACAGAGGCAGCGTAGAGAGGCTTGCTGAATGCAATGCTTTTAACTTCCTTCTGCACAGGGGAATATCAGGTCAAACACATGCACAATGCTGTTAGTATGTATAAATCAGTTAAGAATTATGAAGAATTATTTTCCCTGTTGTAAATCAGAACCCGATGTGCAAACAGTTAGTGTTTGGTGTGAAATCATGTGGCCTTTGAATCAGCACATATACAACATCAATATGTTCCAATGAATTCAACAAAAGCATACCAACTTACACATCAAAGAGCAAAAGTATACATCATAAATGAATAAAAGGCCTCCACTAAATCACAGGCCTCCAAAGCAAACACAATAGAATAGCAGAAATGTAGCAAAGAAAAAAAAAAGTCAAACAAGGAAACGCCTAACCTTCTTCTGTCGGTGGGTGCGGACCAGGAGGATGATGAAGATGAGGAGCAAGATGGCGCCCAGGCCCACGATGAGGAGGGGGAAGTTGGACACCAGGGTCACTATGAGAAGCAGCTTCTTTAGCCTCTCCACAGAGACGTCGTCTATCTCCACACTCTGCGGGAGAAAAACGATAACGTTTTACTATTCAATACTGATACTAGTATGATGTTATTCATTTAGCAGACACTTTTATCCAACATGGCATACAGTTACATTTATTTTAAGATACATGGCTTTAATGAGCAGGTAGGGTTCTTTAGGTAGGCCTCTTGCTCAACAATGAGGAAGAGGCCTAGAGACTGCACATTGGGGTTCAAACCCAGAACCTTTGGGCTGGGAGACCTTTGGGCCTCTTGTGCATCTTTGAGCAAGCAGGCCTAGAGATTGGGGTTCGAACCCAGAACCTTTGGGCCGGGAGACCTTTGGGCCTCTTGTTCATCTTTGAGCAAGCAGGCCTAGAGACCGCACATTGGGGTTCGAAACCAGAACCTTTGGGCTGAGAGTCAAACACCCTGACCCTATAGACTATCCTGTCCTTTCATAATGAAACTATCAATATATCAGAATGTATTGATTCTAACCATCACAGCCCAATATTTAATGCCCTGACTTTGCTCATGAAAATATAAAAAGAAGTGCTTACCTCGTTGAGAAACATTACTGGGAATATCATCTCATTCAGCCTCTTAGTTGCTCTGCAATATGTGTGAAAGAGGAGGAGCAGGAGTGACGTTCTGTAGAATGGTTTGTTTTTTAACTTACAGCTAATACTCAAGTATGTTGGTGTACTCACGGAATGCCAGAGATTCTGGTGATCAAGATGTTAATCTGGGCTCTTTTGCTTGCACGCACAGGAACTCCAGTGGTCTAGTGTACAAATACATACATTTTTAGATTTGTTGACGTAGTTTGATATCGGTAGAGTCGCGCTTTGACGTCACTGTTGATCTAACCTCTGTAAGCATCGTGACAGAAAGGGGAACTTCACTTCATTCATCGTTTACTTCGGGGACACAAGGTAGTGCAGCACCAGTGGTAGAAAGTAACTAAGCACATTTACTCAAGTACTGTACAAGTACAAATTTGAGGTACTTGTACTTTACTTTTTGAGTATTTCTATTTTCTGCTACTTCATGCTTCTACTCCACTGCATCTCAGAGGCAAATATTGTACTACAGGTTAGACTGGCGGACTGGTGGACAGACTGGGTTTAAACCCAGAAACCTTTGACTGGAAGTCAATGGCTCTAAATACACTAGACTGTTCTGCCCTGTCTTGGCAGACGGACAGAATCACCTGCACTTTATATATACTTACACCATATCTGCACTACCTACTGCTATTGCTGCTCATGTTCATAGTCTTCTACTGTATATATCTTAACGTATTCATTACCACTGTTATACTGTCAATACTGTTCATACTGCATATATCTTATTTATTTATATATTACCACTACACAAATGTACATACTCTGCACTTTACTGCATTTTTGCACTTCTGGTTAGATGCTAAACTGCATTTCGTTGTCTCAGTACTTGTACTCTGTGCAATGACAATAAAGTTGAATCTAATCTAATCTAATCTAAAAA
>OMKP01086359.1:0-12053 GCA_900302375.1 Bathygadus melanobranchus | reverse complement strand
TTCACTCGGGTTCCCCCCATAGAACCCCACAACAAAAAAACATGCAGAAGAACAGATTGCTCTTCGGTCCTGTCCCTGACCAGGACAGGACTGAGCGCTTGGACTTGGTCCCCGGGCGCCTTACTGATGGCTGCCCACTGCTCCTGGCTTTCCCTGGGGGAGGACGGTCAGGATGGGAAAAACGCAGAGAAGACATTCCACCGGCGACGCCAATAATTGCGTGTGTGTGTGTCGCCGCTCACAGTGTGTGGTTGAAGTGTCGACCGTGTGGCAAATAAAGGACGATTGTCCTCTGATTACTTACTACTTACTTCTATCGACAAAAACAAATAGCTGAAGTGAAAGTTCTCATATTGTGCACATTTTTAAATGGGTGTACGGAAATCCTGGAGCTTTTATAGTGGGTTTATGGCGTAAACCTGTGTATCACGTAGATGCTTCCCAAATGGTGTGCCGTGAGGCAAGTCCAGGTGTGCCATGGTATTTTGTGACAATCATGCATTATAATTGCAAATTAATGTTTAATTTACTATTAATTTACTAGTAATTTGTATGCACTCATTTCCCAACACAGAGGCAAATTCTATTCTATTTTACAAAGTTGTAATGTTACAAATATGAATATTTCATGAGTAATATACCGTAGTTGTTTCTCAAATTAGATTTTGCATCTGCACATAAAAATAAAAGTTTACAGAGTGATAACATGTGTTATAGAGGCTATTTTGAACGGATTGGGTTTGGTATGCCTTGGGCAAAAAAAGTTTGAAAACCACTGATGTAGACACCACTGGTTTCATGTCTCTCTTACCCCTAGCGGTTTTACAGCACGACGGCTCAGATGTCTTGTTGGACAACCTCTCTGCCTCAGGGTGGAGGTTTGTGATTGAAAGCCAACAACGTACCCAGACTGTCTGCTGGACCCGGGAGCTAACCCAGGTGGGTCTGTGTTCTTGAAATATGTATTTATGGATCATTAAATATGTTTTGTCTGGCAACCGGAAGGTTGCTGGTTCGATCCCCCGGCTCCGCCTAGCTAATTGTCGAGGTGTCCCTGAGCAAGACATCTAACCCTAACTGCTCCCGACGAGCTGGTTGTTGCCTTGCGTTGGTGTATGAATGGGTGAATGTGAGGCAAATGTAAAGCGCTTTGGATAAAAGCGCTATATAAATGCAGTCCATTTACCATTTACCAATAGTGACATAAGCTAGGACGTCTTGTTTATTGCCGTATTGTTTTTCTTAAAATAAAACTAGTAGTTTTTTTTCATAGTAAAAAAAAAAAGCACTTAATAGTAATAGTTAATTAGTGTAACTTTTTCTACTTTTAGCCCGGAGAGGACGTCGTGGTTTTGTTGAAGAGGAGCAAGTGAGCTGGATTCTGGACTTGGCCGACTTTATTGATGTGGTGATCAGTGTAAAAGAGGTAAAGCTTTGTGAAAACATTTCACACATGTAAAACATTCCAGAATCTTTTCAGCTGTTTACCTGTCCGTGTGTGTGAGGTGGTGGTGTTTTAGTGGTTTGTGGGGTCCTTTCGTTTTCAGGTTCTCCAGGGAATGAAGATCCATCCAGGAAGTCCCTCCTCGCTGTTCTGCTGGAGTTCCTCAATCGAAATGCTAACAAAGTGGTCACCATGTTGGTTGTAGGATCACAGGTTAACAGGTTGGTGACTCTTAAAAGATGTTAGTATTATTAGCTACATTACTATTTGTGTGGGTGAAGCTTTCATAAGCCTCATAATTCTCACCTGCAGAAGCACACCTGTGCGTTTACCCTTCTTTACTTTAACTTTTACTTTCAATTCAAAGAAATTATGTTCTGATAACATTATGTCTTCTAGTGCTTCAGCTTGGAACCCCCCCAGTCTGGGTCTGGACATGGAGGAGGTGGGTTCAGTTTTAAAATGAAGTAAACTTTAAAAACGAAAATGCTCACGTGTTAGCTGTCATGCAAGTGTAACAGACAGCTGTACTCTAGGGTAAACTTCACGGGAATGGCTCAAATGGTTGTAGTCATAGGACTTAGCAGCTAGAGCTTTTTAGTGTAGAGAACCGGCGTTAGCTGTCATGCTGGCTGTCATCTTCCACCATGCCCTCCTAACCGTGATGCTAGCCTGTAGTACCCAGATGGCTCTGTGTGTCCTCAGGTGATGGTGTACCTCCAGGTCTACAGGAACATCTCCCTCTCCTTCTTCCGTGACTGGCGGGACGTCACAGACCACCTGGTAGCCGTCACCAAGGCCTTGTCCAAGCGACCTTCCAGGTAAAACACACCTGGTGCTTTCATGTAACATGCTATTTCCAACAGGTAATGCACCTTGGGGTTGGGGGCGACCTTTGGGTCGGGACCCCAAATTGGGGTTACCTGATATGCATATGGGGTTGTGGGAGAGTGCTGGCTAATAAGCTATAGATGTTTGATATGAAAAACATTGAAAAGGTTTGAAAGACACACTACTGCTAATCATTTTGTGTGGTGCAATGTGTAAATATTCACTGGGACATTGATATTCTGGGCATTTCTTGATTTGAGTTAAGAATGGAGGTGCTCACTAAGCACCTCCCCTCTCTAAGCACCTCCCATCTCTAAGTACCTCTTTCTCCTCACAGGCATCTGACAGAGCGAGCCATTCTCCCGTTCTGCGTGGACGGATCGTGGGCCAGAGGGGGTGGAGAAGGACGGCTCCGGGCTCCACCAGGTGTGGAACCGGCAACTGCAGCAACTCAACCGTGTCAGCGCTGCGGTGGCAACAGCCATGACCACCGCCTACCCCTCCCCCGTCTCCTACTGCAGGTAGAATCTCCTTCAGAATTCTCTATTAGAGTTGGCTCCCAAACGACTTTTGTCACGTGACCCAATTTCTAGGTCTGAAAATGTTTGGGACTGCATACATTGTTCTTGCAGTGTATGTCCTTCCACACACATACTTATCATTTGCATCTGCCCATAATATCAATGTCCCAGAGAACGTATGCGCATCACAAGTTATTCGTTTTAGTTTGTTTCTGGCTATGAATCGTTGGGCAGTCGTGTTTGTATATACAGGACCTTTTTGAGACCGAAACCAAAACAAACAAAAATGAAAAGAAAATTAAATCATTGAAATTCTACATATTTGTTAAGAATGAATGCACTGTGAAGTGTTTGAAGTGTCTTTCGACAAATGTGTTACTTTTTGTAAGTCGCTTTGGATAAATGCGTCTGCCAAATGCTCTAAATGTAAATGTAAATAAAGCCTCATGCTGTTCTCTAGGCATATTGGAGTTTGGAATCAGTGGAGCTGCGGAGGAAGCTACTGGCTCACCTCATGGTGACAGTCGAGGGAAAAGAAAGAAGAGTCGGACCCGATATCTCATCCAGAATCTATAGCTGTCTCTCGGAGAACCCAAAGATGGGCCTAGACTAGTCGGCTCTTCCTTCTGGATGATTTGAATGGATGCTTGGAAAGCCTTGTCTTCAAAAAGTTAAGAAGTTCATGTGCTAATGTTTACAATTCAGCTAATGTCTACAAGATAGCTAATGTTCTTAAGCAACATCCACAATTTAGCTCATGTTTCAAGCTAACATTTACAATCTAATGTTAACATTATTGATGTACTGGGATATCATGTTGAATAACATTAATTTGAAAGCACTTTATTACACCTTCAGGGTGATGGTGATAAGAGTTGTATATATTTGTATATTTTGTACATGCATTCTATATACATTGTATAGGAAAAATAAACATTTTTTTATGTGAAATAAATGGGCATTGTGAGGATTAATGAATATGCATTCATATTCGTTTGAACAAAATAACAATCATTCTCTTGTGCAGGAATTGGGGTCATGTTCTATTTTGAGTTGCCTCAGTAGAAAGTAAGAAAGTGTGCCTTTTAAATAAAAACGAAAATACACATTTGAAAGTAGTAAAATCACAGTGGCTGTTTATACTTTAAAGGTACAATGTGTAAGATTTGTCCAACTGTTTAATTAGTCCTCCTCAAAAGAGGGGGAAGCACATTACCAGAAAGTTGTGGTCTCCACCCCTATTGTATGAAACAAGGAAATGCACAGTCCTTCCCGCTTGCCCAAACGCATCATCCCACTGGTAACTAGAAGAACCTTTTCAGTGTACGTTTGACATGATTGACAAGAGGTTAGAATACGCCCTCTGGGCAGCGCTACTTCTTCCTCTCATATTGGACAGTCTGGACGCTGCAGTGACAGCAATCACCTTTTGAGGTACAAAGTGGTATTACGAGAGGGTTTGGGCCGGCGCTGGCTGGGCTAGCTGCTAACTTTTAACTAACTTTTAAGTAAATATCTCGAAACATGACGTCTTTGACGTGGCGTCAATAGACGTGGATAATCGTAGTTCATTTTTTTAATGTAATAATCTTACACAATGCACCTTTTTAACTACTGTAGATTATAAAAATGGAAAAAAGTAACTAAAACAAAATCAAACACACAAAGCCAGACTTCTTGGAAGCAGTTCCCTGAGAAAAACATTCACAGATTCACAGTGGCTGTGGATGGCCTGATGTGGTCATCTGACAATGACCACATCAGGCCTTCTGCCATTTGTATGTTGTTCATAGAAATATGAACAACAAAACTAAAGCATTTGTTACACTTGGGGCTTTTAAAAAAAAAAGGTTAGACTCAAACCCGTTCCATTGGTTTGATTTTAGCACATAACACGATAACCCCGTTTCACAACAGGTGGTGCTGTTGTAGGCTACCTGTATTGTTTATAGCGTTTTCTACTCCACTGTCCCATGCAACGCTGCCGTTTCGGTCACAAATGCCTTTCATGGACAAACAAACACAATATGAATGAGAGGGTGAATCCATGCATGTTTTGGCTAAATGTGGTCTCCTTCTTCCATGCAGTATCAGAGGGCGATGGCAATGGAATGCCAGTGTAGGTACATAAAATGCCCACCATCCTTACATAACATATAACATTGTTTACTGCTAACCTGCAAGTTTGAACAGCAACAGTGTTTTGCACGATTTGCATTAAAATTCAGTCATTACAACAGTAATTTGTAGCAGTAAAAGTAAATTCATGAATTGAGAAAAATCCAAAATTATTATTTTTGCTCAAAATTAAAACATTTTAAACACAATTCCAAATTGGCACCACAGTTACCAATGGATTATTGTCATTTTGATTCAGTTTCAATTAAATAAACTCTCGAAAGGCTGCCAGTGTATTAGCATATGACTTTAAAGTGTGCCAGGGGCACAGGCCAATCAGAATCTGACACATAATTTTCAACGAAAGCTAGGATTGACAGTGGCCGCTTGGTGAAAGGTGAAAGTGGTGGGTAGACGTGGAAGGGGTGGGGGGGGTCAAGTCCAGTGGCACCTCTTGCTCTGGTAGTCCTCGGACTCAGAGGAGCAGCTGCTCTCGCGGTCACTGCAAGGGGGCGTGGGAGAGCACACACAGGTACCCCTGTTCTGAAGGTACAGCTGGGGACACACCTGACAGGCACACAGGCAGGGCAGTGTGTCCTGGTCTGGGCAGGGGCCGGGACTGGGGCTGGGGGAGGTAGAGGCACTCAGGGTGGACATGGGGCTGGAAGAGGAACAGGGACTCATGTGGGTGTCGTCCACCATCACCTCCCTGGGCTGCTGTGGTGGCACCTGGTGGAGGTTGAAGACCCAACCCAACTGGGATTTGAGGAGACAGAAGATACCCGGCGGTAGGTCCAGAGCCCGCAGGACGTCCGGGCAGCACAGCAGCTGTTTGCGGATGCAAGCGCAGCAGAAGTACTGCAATGAGGTGGGGGAGTAGCATGCTCGGATCACCTTCATGCTGCTCTTGGCGGCCGTGGAGCAGACCATAGGGTAGAAGGTCTTGTTCTGCAGCCGGGTGGTGGCCACACCTGGGGGTGGTGGTGGAAATGAAGAGTTTTGTGCCATTTTGACAGTAAGAATACTAAATGATACTGAACATTTAATATATATTTTCTCATTACATTTACATTTAGAGCATTTGGCAGACGCTTTTATCCAAAGCGACTTACAAAAAAGTAACACATTTGTCAAAAGAGGGAGACAATATATCGCTGAAGGTATAGTACAATTAGAACAGAACAGAAAGGTACAGGAACCAGTTACTGGTTGCCAGGTCAATAGAACAAGTTTACAAGCTTACAATTGCTAGTTTGGCTCCTTACTGTACAACAGCAGGTAGCCAGGATAAGATGCTACACAAGCTAAGCTATATTTCAAGTGTCGGGACATACCAGCATACAAGATCCTACAAACTACCAGGACATACAAACATGGAAGTGCTACGGATCCAGGAGGGGTGGGTTGTACCTCGGTAAAAAGTGAACCACTGTCGTGACACTGAAAACCCATTAAAGGAGAACTGTCGTGCTTGGTAATTTTAATTTAATTTAATTTAATTTAGGAGATTACTGGACCGGAAAAGCACACTGGATGATGGAGTCATACTGATTGATTGCTTTCACAACTGAGTAGAGTATGTTAGCACACTGAAGGAGAGTAGCTACAGCTTTCAAGAATGAACCCTCAACCAACAACTAAATACATTGTGAATGCTGTCAGAGGCCTGCACTATGAAACAGGATTTGGCGTTCTCGAGGTAACTTCAGGTTTAACCCTGGGCTTTCAGTGTCACGACAGTGGTTCACTTTTTACCGAGGTACATCTCCATGGTAACATGCTGAACACCTAACCTGCTCCGGAGCAGGTTATGTTCGAGATCAGATCAACACGTAGAAAAGCACCGCCTACTGACCAATCAATTCCCTTGGAAAATGGCGGCCCCATTCCTAGAAGATCCGGTGGACCTCGATGTGCGAATAATGAGAAGGTATCTCAAGAGTTTTGAGACCGACAAAACCCTTTGGCTTTCCCTGAGTATCTATATGACAGATATTGATTCTCAGCGGATATAATATTTATCTTTCTCTGATTCTTGAGCCATACATTGCCCCTTGACACATCAAAGTTTGAATTATGTTTTTGTATTTGTTCTTTATTTGCTCCCAAGACCGTTTAACACTGCCTTGCAGGTTGCAGATGAAAGAATAAGGCTAAAATTGTCATACACACCATAAGAATACATGTAAAGCAACACATTAATTCAATGGAATACACAATTGTAATTACAGTCAGATCTAGCCTGGTGCCTTAATGATGGAGCAGTGATATTGAAGCTTCATTAAGCATTCACATAGGCTGCCATTTTTTACCAGCTTCCCTCCCTGTCTTTGGCAGCAGAAACTGTGTTGCTTTTAGTCTGGATTGTTTTTTAAAAATTCTTCATATTTGATTAATATTATAGTTTGGCCATCTTAGGTCAAATGTGCAGTTTTGGTAGCTTGTCTGTGTTTGCGATCGCACTCATAGCTAGATTGTGAAAACCTTAATGAGTTGATAACGTGACACCACTTATGTGTGAATGCAGTTGCGGTTGATTTAGTGAAGCCAGCTAATGAAAAGATATCCTAGGTATGTTGAACTTGCTTCATAGTACAGGCCTGAGGAGAGATGCGGTGGGATAGAAGGTGTCAACCAATGTCAACAATGTGATAAATATTCCGCACACAAAGACAAACTTCAAGAATGTTCAATAGTAGTCATCCATCAGGATTGGCAGAAAAATCATCTTTAGATGTGACATTGGGAAAAAAGTGACATAGGTTAGGTGTTTGTGTACAGAATGTCTCATCATGAAGGACGTTTTATAGACATGTTCTTCTTGCCCAGTGAGGACTTTGTAATGTTGTCTGGTTTCTGTTAGTTCTGCTCATTAACCCTGTCGCTATACAAAGGTGTGATGTCATTGGTGGGGGTAGAAGCTCACCTATGTAGCGCCGGTTCTTATAGAAGGTGAGTGTCCCGTGCCAGGTGTCCAGGTGTACCCCAATGATGGAGCCCTGGCCAAACCTGGGAGAGAACTTCTCCTTGATCCCACCGTGCTGCAGCAGACCTTACAGGTACAACAACAACAACAACAACAGCAGCAAATCAAACTTGAATGAAATCCAACTTTATTGATAGACCACTTTTCAAAAAACACAATAAATTAGTTTAACATACATCTGAGTCACAGAGATTACATTTGAGCAAAGACAACACAACATGCTTAATAAGGGAAATGGCACAACAGGAAAAGGAACAAATATGTGTTTATCAACTATTAACTATTGAGTTAAAATGAATGACTTCATTGCTTGAGCTTAAAAAACTCTTTGAACTTTGAACCCTGTGTACCTGTGTAGGACAGACCCCAACTGTCTTCATCGTGGCCCAAAATGCTGCAGAAACTGTCTTTAAACTTGTCCAGGTTCACCTCCGTAGTCCCAATGCCCACCATCTGAACCAGGTCACACACACAACTAGAAATGAGTCCGAAAAAGGACCTTCTGTCTTCACAAAACAACAGCAGAAATGTATGGGCTTGTTCTATTTCTCCTCAACATTAACATCGGCATTCAAACAGGGAAAAATTGACTGCATGTTTTTACATGCTTACAGATCTCTTAAAGATGATAAATATGAAGCGAAACATTCTGTTTGGCCAGATTTGTGCTTCTCTGCCTATCCAAGCACATTTGGCCACATTGGGGTGCTCAGCCGAACTAGTGACACACACCCCAATACACTGCTACCTGTAATTGGTAAATGGTTAAATGGTTGGTAAATGGTTAACCGTCTCTACCTCCTGAGCTAGTACCGCCCCCTTGACTTGAATGATTGCGTCTCGTCATTAAATGAACAGCCCACAAATGGCAGAATATATTGTACCCTGTCGAAATTGTTTCGTGTTCGCCAGCAGTTTGCCAGCCTATGCAAACACATCAATTTGGATTTTTATTGAAGTATATCGGGGCCTTTAAAATGACAGTAACTCCCCAGGTCTCCAAATGGGGGAGTTGTAGAGTTGATAGCCACAGGGATCCACCAATACACCGACCCCCATTCTCCACACCCTAACAACCCAAACCCCAACATCCAGGCCTCCTGTACGCACCATGTCGGTCCCGTATACCTGGGAGGTCATCTTGATTTCCCAGAAGTGCTGCCCCTCAGCCAGGGCTGTGGTACCGCGGATAGCCGCTGTGCCACAGCTGTAGTCTGCGTGGAAGCTGGCCTTCCGGCCCTCACAGCTCAGGGAAACCTCCGTGGACTTACTGGTCTCCTCCCACACCCACTCGAACCCTGTGGACACAGCAGGACACAGTGTCGGAGAGGCACCATTTAACATCGGTCAATCCCAGTGAGCCAGAAGCTCATGTGAGCTGTCCCTGTATAATATACTGTAGTACATGAATAATAAAAGTATCTTATAATGTAACATAGATTATGTTTTATAATGAGCCAGGACGTATCCAAGTTAGGCTACAGAGACTACTGGGCTATTGACTACCGTGTCTCCTTATGTAACTAGGAGGAACTAATATTATACTATTATCATTTAGCATCGTTATTAATATTGTAGTGGCCAAATAATATTATACTATTATCATTTAACATAATTATGAATATTGTAGTGGCCAAATAATATTATACTATTATCATTTAGCATATAATATTATCACTGGAGTCACTGGACCAGGGAGAACCCTAGGCTAAGCAAGGGTCGGGGAATACCAAGCTAGGCTGAAGACAAGACTGGGCTGGGATCCATGGTGGTTATCTTATCCTTACCGTCGTCCTCCTCCCCACAGAGGCAGTCTGCCATGGGGTCGGGGCCCTGACCCTGGAGCTCACACTGGCAGAAGGACTCTCCCATCACCGCATCAGGAGAGGGGGAGGAGGAGGAAGAGGAGGAGGAGGACTCCTCCAGGTACTCCAGTTCACTGACCTGGTCAACACCCATGGTACAGTGGATTCAAATTCACAATGCTTTATTAATCCCCATGGGGGAATTGTTATGATCACAGATGCTCTGCTGTTCAAAGATAGAAAATAGAAAAGTAAAAATAGAGAATAGAAATAAAATAAGCAAAAAAATGTAAACACTAAAATACAGTAAAGGTGCTGTAGGTAAGATTTAAGAACTATTGTTTGTATGTAATTGTTGGAAATGCCGCAGCTATCCGTTTTGAGTTGTCTGAGCCTACCTCTATGAGACTACTCAGATTTTAGACCACTCCCGGCTTGTTTCTGACCAATCAAGGCATCTGTTTCCTGATTGGTTTGGGGAAACCATCTTGCCTGTCAATCACAGGTGCGTGAAATGCAACACTTCTCAATGACAGAGAAACGTAGGGAGGGAGGGAGCAGAGAGGGAGGGGACATTTAGTTATTATTTCTTTTTACAACTCTCAAGTCTTACCTACAGCAGCTTAATGCAATAAAATATAAAAACAATTCACTGCCAGTTGCTTTGGATAAAAGTGTCTACTAAATGTGGAATGTATAAAACAGTAGTATAAATACAGAGGCGGATCTGTATCGGTATATGCTACTCAAAACACTACAGAACGATCCAGGCCACTGTGTCAGACCCCTACCCAGTCAGGCTATCTTTCCTAGACATGCCCACGTGTGTGAAGGTGGTAAAAATAGATGGTAGTGGCTCCCTAAATACAGAGGCCCCTGGCCACGTCTGTCTTGACCCACTGCCCCACTTGTATTCCCAGTGGAAAGTACTGGTAAAGTTTAGGAATTGGGGGGTGGGGGGTAATGATTGAATCCAGCCATTCAAACAGATCACACATTATAATGTATCCATCACAAACATTATGTGCAAGACTAGATGTGCTGTGAAATGATGTGGGATTTAATACAATAATCCTGGCATAGTTTATTAATATAATAGGTATTATTTTGGATGTGCTTTATAATTGATTCATTGTTCCACATTATGCAAAGCAACTTACAGTGAATTCCGATACATGAGCAGGCAGAGGAATCTTGCTTACGGGTGCCTACAAATAGACTGCAGACTATGGGTTCGATCCCAGAACTAGATCAGAACTTCTTTTCTTTTATTTATTTTTCCAAAATAAATATTCTTGTCAGTGTGTCTGACCTAGTCACTTCCTGTCCCTCTGTGGTTCCCCTCACCTGTATTTCCTGTTCTTCCCAGCTCAGGGCATCCAATTCCTGCCCAGGCTCCGTTCGGGGACAGCAAGGAGCAGGGCGGGTCGGTCCACTCAGCAACATGGCGGCTCTGAAAGACAGTTCCCTTTTGATTATGCTTCCTGGACATAAGGACCTTCCTCCTGCTTACCAAAGTAGAAGAAATGTATTTACTACCCCTGGACTCATATGTGTCAGCAACATTTCTGCTCATGTTCAACACTTTCTGCACATCCAAAACATATCCCATATACAGTGCTATCTATGTCTATTGAAGCTGACTGAAAACAAGAATATACCTTTTTTTTGGTCATAACCAATTGAAACGGTGATCAAATCTAGAATAAGACCCTGCTCAGCTTCCAGACTGGAAGCACATTTTGTTTTCCAGGGCCAAAGTTGATTCTTACTTCGGGGCTAACCCCCTTCACTCTCCCAGCAGTTTGGAAACAACACACGGGAACTTTACTGTGGTACCTTCTCCAAGGCATCTCGGGTGACATCCTGCCGCTCCTCACCACTCTAATCAACTCCTCTCTCACTTCAGGCCTGGTTCCAACCACCTTCAAGACTGCCAGAATAAAGCCGCTCCTTAATAAATCCACCCTTGACACTGCTGACATCCGGTACTAGAGGTATCTCTAGAGGCACTAGAGGCACGGTGGCTCAGTGCGTAGCACTGTTGCCTCACAGCAAGAAGGTTGTGGGTTCAAGTCCCGCATGGTGCAACATGTCGGGGCTGGTTCCCGGGCCTTTCTGTGTGGAGTTTGCATGTTCTCCCCGTGTTCACTCGGGTTCCCCCCATAGAACCCCACAACAAAAACATGCAGAAGAACAGATTGCTCTTCGGTCCTGTCCCTGACCAGGACAGGACTGAGCGCTTGGACTTGGTCCCCGGGCGCCTTACTGATGGCTGCCCACTGCTCCTGGCTTTCCCTGGGGGAGGACGGTCAGGATGGGAAAAACGCAGAGAAGGCATTCCAACG